>PVKS010051266.1:0-11217 GCA_004027875.1 Aplodontia rufa | reverse complement strand
TTTTATGAACCAAATATAACTCTCGTACCAAAATCTAACAAAGACTCATCAAGAAAAGAAAACTATAGACCAATTTCCCTGATGAACATAGATGCAAAAATCCTTAATAAAATTCTAGCTAATCGGATCCAAAAGTGCATTAAACAGATAATACATGACGATCAAGTGGGCTTCATTCCTGGAAAACAGGGCTGGTTCAACATTTGCAAATCAATAAATGTAATTCAGCACTTAAATAGAATTAAAAATAAAAATCATATAATCATCTCAATCGATGCAGAAAAAGTCTTTGATAAAATTCAGCATCCTTTTATGCTCAAAACCTTGGAGACGATAGGGATCAAGGGAAGATATTTCAACTATGTAAGATCCATTTACAACAGACCCATAGCAAACATTATACTCAATGGCCAAAAATTGAAAACATTTCCTCTTAATTCAGGAACGAGATAGGGCTGTCCACTTTCACAACTATTATTCAATATAGTCCTTCAAACTCTTGCCAGAGCCATCAGACAAGAGAAGGAAATCGAAGGAATTCGAATAGGAAAAGAAGAAGTCAAGTTGTCTCTATTTGCGGATGACATGATCCTCTACCTAGAAGATCCTAAAAGCTCAACCAGGAGACTTCTGGAGCTTATAAATGACTTCAGCAAAGTGGCTGGTTATAAGATTAACACCAATAAATCATTAGCTTTCCTATATTCTAGCAGTAAGGACGCTGAAGAAGAAGTTAGGAAGTCTGTCCCTTTTAGCATCTCCTCCAAAAAAATAATATATTTGGGCATAAATCTCACAAAGGATGTTAAGGACCTACACAACAAAAATTATCAAACTTTAAAAAAATAAATTATAGAAGATCTGAGTAGATGGAAAAACATTCCATGTTCATGGTTAGGCAGAGTCAATATCAACAAAATGGCCATTTTACCCAAGCCCTATACAGATTTAATGCAATCCCTATCAAGATACCAACGTCATTCTTCATGGATATAGGAAAAGCAATACTCAAATTTTTATGGAATAAAAGAAGACCCAGAATAGCCAAAGCATTACTCAGCAAGAAGAAAGAGGCAGGAAGCATCTCAATTCCCAACCTAAAATTATACTACAAGGCTATAATGACAAAAACAGCATGTTATTGGTACCAAAACAGAATGGAATACCAGTGGAATAGAATAGAGGACTCTGAGATGAACCCTCATATCTTTAACTATCTGATATTTGATAAAGGGGGCAAAAGCATAGTGTGGAAGTATCATAGCCTGTTCAACAAATGGTGCTGGACAAATTGGAAAGCCATATGTAGACAACTGAAATTGGATCCTTACCTTTCACCCTGCACAAAAATTAAATCAAAATGGTTCAAGGATCTGGATATTAAACCAGCAACCCTACAATTGCTTGAAAAAGAAGTAGGATCAACATTACATGACGTAGGAGTCGGCACATCCTTCCTTAACAGGACTCCCATGGCACAAGCAGTAAAATCAAGAATAAATACATGGGATGCAATTAAACTAAAAAGCTTCTGCACAGCTAAGGATTTAGTCAAGAGTCTCAAGAGAGAACCTATAGAATGGGAGAAAATTTTTGCCTGCTACACCTCGGACAGAGGGCTAATATCCAGAATATACAAAGAACTCAAAAAATTAAATAACAAAACCACTAATAATCCAATTAATGAATGGGCTATGGAACTAAAAAAAAGCCTCTCAACGGAGGAAGACCAAAAAGCCCATAAATGTATGAGAAACTGCTCTACATCACTAGCAATAAAAGAAATACAAATCAAAACTTAGCTGAGATTTCACCTCACTCTGATCAGAGTGGCAAAAATGAAGAATACAAACAATGACAGGTGCTGGAGGAGCTGTGGGAAAAGAGGAACACTGTTACATTGCTGGTGGGACTGCAAACTGGTACAGCCACTCTGGAAAGCAGTGTGGAGACTCCTCAAAAACTTAGGGCTGGAACCGCCTTTTGACCCAGCTATCCCACTCCTGGGTATCTTCCCAAAAGAGCTAGAACCGGCTTACTACAGAGATACAGCTTCATCAATGTTTACAGCAGCCCAATTTACTATAGCTAAATTATGGAACCAACCCAGATGCCGCTCTCTTGATAAATGGATCCAAAAACTGTGATACATATATACAATTGAGTACTACTCAGCTATTAAGAGAAAACGATATTATGGCATTTAAAGACAAGTGGATGGAGATGGAAAAAATTTTGCTAAGTGAAGTATTCCAAACTCAGAGACTCAAGGGCTGAATGTTTTCTCTCATTTGTGGATGCTAGAATACAAGCAGAATTAGTACGTTAGATGGCTAACCTAACAATTACCTCAGTATGTATGAATTCTTACATGATCATGCGGAACTGTACTTAGGTTCCTGGGGGATGTGGGAGGGGTTAGGGAGAGGGGAAGAGAATAGGAAGGACATCAAGGTGACCAGAGGGAGGTAGTATGGGGGAATTTAACCTGAGGGGAACCTCTGACTTCCACAAGAAGTCCAATTAACTTGGGTCTTAAGTAAAGTGAAACATGGAACCATGGGGAACCCAAAGGGAGAAACCATAGTCTGACACCAATATTGGCTTGTTCTGTCATTACACTTTTGTTCTTGATTGTATAATGATGAACCCCTCCTGTTGTAAGACCATGTTTATTGAATAAAAATTTAAAAAAAAAAGAATACAAATAATAGGGGCTGGAGCGGTGGCTCAGAGATTACAGTGCTTGCCTCGCATGTGCTAGTACACAGGTTTGAACCCCAGGATCACATACAAAACAAAGTGTCAGAGTAACAACAGCCACTTGATCTATTTTATTGTTATTGTCAATCACTATGTCTAATTTATAAATTTAACTTCATAGACAAGCATGCATAGGAAAAAACATAGTACATATGGAATTCAGTACAATCTGTTATTTCACATATTCACTGGGGGGTCTTGGAACATATTCACAATGGGCAGGGGGACACTACATTAATAAAACAGGAATGATATCCATCATATTCACTGGTCCTACCCACAGTCTAGGGGAGAGGGTTGCACTGGACAATTAGTAAGTGTGAATCTTGGGGCCCATTCTAGAAACATGCTTTGCACAGACCTCTAAAGAAATGTTTTTATACTGTTGGTGGAATTCTAAATTAGCACAACCACTATGAAAATAAGTATGGAGGTTCCTCAAAAGACTAGGCATGAGACCACCATAAGACCCAGTTGTATCACTCCTCAGTATTTATCTTGAAGAACTAAAGTCATCCTACTACAGTAATACATGCGAACATATGTTTATAGCAGCACAATTCACAATACCCAAACTACGGAACCAGCCTAGGTATCCATCAATGAATGGATGGACAAAGGAAATGAGGCATATATACAAAATGGAGTTTTACTCAACCATGAAGAAAAATGAAATTACCTCATTTGCAGGAAAATGGATGGAACTCTAAAAACATGTTAAGCAAAATAAGTCAAACTCAGAAAGTCAAGAATTGTATGTTTTCTCTCATATGTGGAAGCTACAGAGGAAAACAGAAAAGAAATGTGGGGATGATCTCATGAAAATCAAAGGGAGATCATTAAAGGACAGGGATCAATGGCTGTCAGGTGCAGAAGTGCTGGGAGTGATACTGACCAAATTACATTGTTATGCTGTATGTATGTATGAATATGTAATAACAAATCCCATCACTATGTACAACTATAATGTGCCAATTAAAAAGTGTGAGAGGGAGAGGAAAAAGAAAGACACTCTGTGCAAGAGTACTGAGTAGCAAAGTAACCTAAATATCAGTGGGCTGTCTGAAGCCCAGTTCTGCAGAAGGATAGCCACAATTGGCCCACTGAAGAGAATATGTGCCATGTCACAGCCTCCTAATGGGGGAAACTCAGAAAACAAAAACAAACAGAAAAATTTTTCAAAACATCCCATGAAAGAATATTTGGGCAACCCAGAGGGCCCTATCAGTTTCTGAACAAAGTTAAAAAAATAATAAATTGCCAAAGGGTGAGAGCTATACTATTTTTATCCTCAAATGTTGCAACTATTCCAATTTCCTAAGACTATGCTTCTTCTCCCTATTCTCTCAGCTCTGAGGAGATCATGTTTCCCAGAGTGAAAATAGAGCTGATGAATTAACTTTTATGGTGTTTGGAGCTCTATTTATTCTACTAGAGAAAATATTTCAGTTGCTGAAATGAGACTGTTCTGATAACTAAGAGAAACTGAAAATGCTACGAAATCCATCCATTATTCAACCAGGGATGCATCAATTAAAGAAAGACTTGGGGTAGTAAAAATGAAAAAGTTGTTTTCTTCTTACCCTCTATTAAATCTACCAATTCAATTCAATGTTTACATGTGAAAAATACTTGTTAAATGAATGAATGCATAAGCAAAAGAACTAAACATATATCTATATATTAAAATATTAGTATCATTCTGAGCAGTGAGATTATAGATGATTTTTAATTTCCTCTTTGTATTTTCTCATTTGTGCATACTTTAAAAAATAAATTAAATTGCCAGAGAATGAAAGCTATATGATTGATGGATGGATATATATATATCTCAATAGGCAGCATATAACCTGAAGTTAAAATAAGTGAAAGAAACAAGCAATCCTTGAAAGTGAAAACTAAGGTGATTAAAAATAATCATATTCAACTTTTCTCTTATGAAATGATCTATGTCTTTGGTGCAAAAAAAATACCAAATTTTAAATTTAAAAGAAATTTAAAATACAAAGCCAAATAGTGACTTCTGTTTCCCAGTAATATAACAGATTATCCACCTGGGTTAAACTATTTTTGAAAACAACTAAAAATCCTAACTATATCTTCTTAAGTGCATCAGTAGATTGATAAGAGAAATATTCAAGCTAAAAAAAATTAAATACATATAAGATGCTGGATTTCTGAGGCTGACTTTCAGCTTAGGGTATCTGCTGAACTGAATGAATTCTAGTTTCATGAAACCAGAGTAACAGAAGACAAAACCTAAAGTCCACCTCAGACAGGTGTTAACAAGAGATTCCTCTACCTTCACTCACATACATAAAGCTGGGATCCCAAAGAGTTAAGCCTTTGGTATGAGGGTAAAACAGAAATAAACTCACTATATCCTCCCCCAGGAGATCACGATGAAACCAGACTAACTCAAACCTTGTGATAGGCTGATGTGTAGAGAATCACTGATGAGAAAGAACATGGAGCCACAGGTCATCTCTCTAGTTTGCAGCTGAGATCCATTCTACCTGGGTGGTCAGAAAAATACTCAAGCCAAGAATTACAGTGACTGGCAGCATCTACAGGCACCTGGCAGAAACAAATACACATCCTCTTTGAAGCAACTCACAACCACTCCAGGCCTCAATGGATTCCCACAGAAAAAGTCCCATGGAAATCAAGAGTTCACAATAAAAACTGAATGGAAAAGGCAACAAAACTCACAAAGCAGAACCAACAGTTTACAACAGACAGCAGAAATCAACTTGCAAGGGTTTTAGACTAGAACTATCACACAGACTATAAAACAAAATGCTTCATACGGTTAAGGAACTAAAAGACAGGCTTGAAGATACATTCAGGAACAACTGAAAAATATAATAATCGTCAAGCAGATGTGAAAAAAGCAGAACTTCTACAGGTGAAAATATAATGGAAATTAGAAATTAAATGCCAATTCTCTAAAAATTAAATTACAGATATATGAAAGTTAAAATTGTAAAATTTCTACAACAGAAGAAAACTGTAGCAATGTTGGTTTTGCCAAACACTTATTAAATATCACACAAAAAGAAAAAACTATATTAATAAACTGAGGAGTTGGATTTTATCAAAATTAAAATAATTTGCTATTCAAAAATCCTGTCTTTAAAAAACCAAAAAGGTACAGATCGGTATATGTTCTAAAAATATATGTCTATGAAAGGATTTGTATTCAGAATAAAATTTAAAATATTCTTATTTCATAATAAAAAAGAAACAATTCAATATTTTTAAATGGGAAGATCTGAACTGATACTTCCCGAAAGAAGATATGCGATACAAAAAAGTAAATGAAGATGCTCAATGTCAACCATCACTAAGAAAATACAGATTAAAACCACAATGAGATACCATAGCATATCCATTAAAATAGCTACATTTAAAAGGTTGACCATAAGCACTGACCATAGTTCCATAATTTCATTGAGGATAAGGAAAAACCAGAACTCTGATGCACCACCGGTCGGAGCGTAACTAATACAACTACCTTGGTAAATAGTTTGAAGTTTCTTCAGCTAATCTCGTACCTTACCATACGATACAGTCTTTCCACACCTGGTTGTTTACCTAAGAGAATTAAAGCATATATTCATAGGACTTATTTAAAAATGCTCATGCTCCTTTATTTGTAATAGAAAAAAAATGGCAAATATCCCATCAATACACAAATGAATAATGTATTTATAATAGTAATAAAGTTATACAATGGAATACAACTTTGTAATAAAAGAACAAATTACTAGAATGCAACAACAAGGATGAATCTCAAAATAATTATAATACTAGTGAATAAACTAGTAAAAGAACACATACTATATGATTCCATTATATCAAAGTTTAGAAAACACAAAGTCTAACTTTCTATAACTACAGAAAGAAAATTAGAGGTTCCCTGGGGGAAGGAAGGGACAGAACTAGAAAGATGGATAATAAAGGCACAAGGAAATTTGGAGGGTAGTGGTCATAAGATAATGGTATCTTGATTATGGTGGTAATTTCAGGGGAACATACGTATGTCCAAACTCAGGAAGTTGTAGACTTTACATATGTCAGAATCTGTCATGTTAATAATCTGTCAATAAAGCTAAAAAACAAACAGACATTTTAAAAGCAAAAGATACAACAACTGAAATTTAAAATTCAATGGATTAATAGCTATAGGAAAAGCTAGTGAATTAGGAAAAAGACTTGAAGAAATCTATCACAAAGCAGCCCTGAGAGACAAGAGATGGAAAACGGAAGTCATGGAGAGAGGCTGGAGCAGTGGCTTGGCCGTTACCGCGCTTGCCTGGCATGTGCAAGTACACAGGTTCAAATCTCAGCACCCATGTACACAGCTAAGTGTCAGAGCAACGAAAGCCATGTGAAAAACTAATAAAAATTGATTCTCTCTCTCTCTCTCTCTCTCTGTCCTTCTCTTAAAAAAAAAAAAAAAGTCATGGAGAATGGATTGGAAAAGCTAAATTTATACATCTATATAAATGACAACAGAGAGAGATTAGGACAGAGACAATGTCTGAAGAATATGGCTAAAATTCTGATGATCTAAAAGACATCATCTTATAGAGTTAACAATTCCAACACATTACAAATGGAATAAAGCAGTATAAAATGCCACTAACTGGCAAAAAAATTTTCATTTTCTTATCAATATATAAGTACGCTAAATATTGAACTATCGATGATAAATTTAAAAACAGAAATGTACTTCCTCCTTAGTTCATTACCAATATCATACTAAATATGCCTGTAAATAAATATTAAAATTATGGTCTATAAATTTATACCACTAGATTTAGAACCAAAAACTGGAAATAACCCGGTCTGCCAAACAATAGGAGATGATTAAACAATGGTACAACCAAACAACAGAATTATGCAAGAAAAGGAAGGTGAGAGAAAAAAGGAAACGGAATGGAAATGGAAAGGAAGGGAAGAAAGGAAAGAGGAGAAATGAGGTGGTTCTGCAGTTTATAAAACGTAATAGCTGGGTGAATGGAGACATTTTAAAAACAAGGGGGGGCTGGAGCAGTAGCTCAAGGTTACGGTGCTTGCCTGGGAAGCGCGAATACTTGGGTTCAAACCCCAGCAACATGAACACAACTAAGTGTCAGAACAACAAAAGCCATGTACAAAACTCAATAAAAATTGATTCTATCTCTCTGTCCCTCACGCTGTCCTTCTATCTTACAAAAAAAAGGGAGGGGAATGGGGAAACTGGCATACATTCTTGGTTTTTCAAAACTATTCTCAGTTTAACAGTCTTCTAGTCTCTACCTCTGTTATCTAAATAGACTAAAGTTCTCTAATCAATTTTTAATTTCTTACAAAATACAGCTTTGAAGTAATCATATAAGTAAGAGGATAATGGGTTTTCTATGGCATCACAAAGAAAAGTCAGAAGATTCAAAGAAAAGTTAGAAAATAAAAGCTTAAGAGAGGCTTGCATTTTTAAAAGATTGACATTCCAGGACAATAAGAGAGGTTCATTTGTTCAACAATTACTATACAATACTTTTTAACATTCTAAGCTCAAACATAATACAAAACTCAAAAAAAGATAGATTTGAGAAAATTTAAAGTTCTGTTAAAAAAAAAGCTAAAATTATAAACAAAAATTGGAAGAAATTATTTCCATAATTTACAAAAATCAATCAATTAATATATAATTACGTTCCAAATCTTCGAATGAAATGAAAACTTGGAACAAGAAAAGAAATGAACAAAGGACATAAACATGCTATCCATAACCCCCCTCCCCCGAACAGCCACTGAACAATGAAAATACATTTGGCCTCAATAATAATAGGAACTATATACCAGGTGCTATTCTGAGCAGATTACATATATTACCTCACTTAACCTTCAGAACAATTCTGTAAGATGTTATGGATAAAGAAACTGTATTACAGAGAACTTATAATAAAAAACTGTATTACAGAGGTCATATAATTAATTAATAAGCAGTACTACTAAAATCAGAACCAATAGGCACAGTGTTTAACAGTCAATGCCAAAGGGCAATGGAAGCAGAGATATTGCAAGGAATATGAATGGGAAATCATTCTGGAAGACAAAATGGCAATGTATTTCTAAAGCCCTAAATATATGGAGCTTTACAATTAACTTTCTTAAATAAGCAATAATTCACATAAAATTCAAAATAGAAGTATTAGGGTTTAGATATGAAGCGTCCCCCAAAAGTTTATGTATTAGACAATGCAAGAAAGTTTACAGGTAACATGACTGCGTTATGAAAGGCTTAAACTAATCAGAGTTCACTGATCCAGTTGAATGGGTTAACTGGGGTAACTGTAGGCAGGTAGGGTGTGGCTGGAGAAGGTGGGTCCTTGTCTTTGGGGTATATATTTTGTCCCTGGTAAGCAGACCTCTCTCTGCTTCCTAGCGCCAAATCTTGAGTTGCTTTCCTCCACCACGGTGTTCTGCCTCACCTCCTGTCCAGAGCAATGGAGTTGGCAATCTATGGATTGAGACCTCTGAAACTGTGAGCCAAATAAACTTTTCCTCCTCTGCATCGTTGTCGTCAGGATTTTCAACAACGAAAAGCTGACTAAAACAAGCAGTTACATGGGCTGTAGAAAGTGTGTAGGCAAAAAGAAACAATTCAAGGAAAAAGCATCTAAGGGGCTCCAAAGCTGGGAATGATGTCTACTTTATTCTTTTAAAATGCAATCATTTAGTTCAGGAAAATTCACAATCTAAACATTTACATCAGTTGTAGGGAATAAATATAGAAGAATCAAGAAACTAGGGTGTGGGCGATATGGGGGTAACTCTGGTTTAGGAACAAGTACTTATCATATTGTTATTTTACATGCATTTATGATTGTACAATAACTCAAATCTAATAAAATTTTTTTTAAAAATTGTACACAACTTATATAGTCTGTATATTCTGATGTATTTCACAATAAAAATGCTTTATTTTCTCCCCTCTCTGTGTAGATGTTTATGTATTCTAGCAATATAAAAGTTTCTAAATAACAGAAGCCTGAAGTAGTCAACATATTAAAAAAAGGAGAAATGCAGTACAGAAATAACCTAAGTATTCAGGATTTTGTATTTCAGCATTTTTCAGGTAAGAGCAGAAGTAAGTGCCCCTTTAAACCTATACGCTTAATTCCTAGAACATATTCTAAAGAAATAATTGCATGTGCAAAGATCTATGCATAGGAACATTCACTTTAGCTTAGTTTATAAAGGTAATGACTAGAAAAAATGAGCTTCCAAACAAAGCATGACTAAAAAGAACATAACCACACAAGAAAGTATCTATAGCAATTTCCAAATGATGAGGAAGCGTATATTTATTGGCATGGGAAGATGATACCAATAGGCTAAGTGAGGAAAAGGATAAAACATTAAGTGTGACATCTTTACAACACATAAGAAAAATCTAGAAATATAGTCTAAGACATAAGTAGCAATTGGGGAAGTAGAAAATCCTACCATATATCTGTACATTCTGATTATCCCACTATATATCTATATTTTCTAAATAACCTATATAACATATTTTAACACCTTTAAAGAAAAATAGCTGCCTTTTTAAATTTTAAGGCAAAAAATTTTCACTGGCTTTGCTGTCAAACATCTCCCCACCCACTACTGTGCTGGAGATTGAACCCGGGGCCTTACAGATGCTAGGCAAGTGCTCTAACACTGAACCACATCCCCAGCTCACAAACATTTTTTCACAGGTGAGTTAACCCTTTAAGGCTCAAGCATATTCCCTATAATTGAGTTAGAAACTTTGGAAGGTATACTAATTCATCTCAAATAATAAAGATATGATTCCTTAAATTAAAAGAATACCAATTCCTTCTATTAAGGTTGGTACCCTGGGACAGTATGAATGCTTTCTTAAGAGGTAAATTTATAGCACTTCAAACATACATCAAAAATCTCGAAACAGATCAGATTAATAGCCTTATGCTTCAACTCAAACGATTACAAAAGGAGGCACAAACCAACCCTAAACCTAAGAGAAGACAGGAAATTATCAAAATCAGAGCTGAAATCAACGAAATTGAAAACAAAAAAACTATACAATCTATCAACAAATCCAAGAGTTGGTTCTTTGAGAAAGTCAACAAAATCGACAGACCTCTTGCCAACCTCACCAAAAGGAAGAACGAAAGGAAGCAAATCAACAAAATCAGGGACGAAAATGGGGATATCACCACAGACCCATCCAAGCTACAGAAGATTATCAGAACAGACTTTGAAAACTTATACTCTACCAAATATGATAACCTGGAAGACATGGACAGGTTCTTGGATTGGACACACACGACCTCCCCTCTTTAACTCAGGAGGACACTGAAAACCTCAACCAACCTATCACAGAAAGTGAAATTGAAGCAGCAATCAAAGCTATCCCAAAAAAGAAAAGCCCAGGTC
>PVKS010051265.1:0-11214 GCA_004027875.1 Aplodontia rufa | reverse complement strand
CTAAAATTCCTCAATTGTGTTACTTGTGTTCAGTTTTCTTAATGGTCATATCTAGGGTGCTCCTGTCACCTTTAAAACTTCTGTCACAAGTTTCACAAGCTAAGTAGTCTTAGTTAAATGAGTAGTTTTTCATAATAATGTTATACTAATCTCCAAGGACTGAATCTGAGAATTTGAGACATGCTGGAAGATGGATGGGGAGAACCTTGGCTTTTGAAGGCCTTAGTTTCTCTTGTAGTACCTCATGTCTTCTTCTGGGCTTCCCTGAGATTTCTACATCAAGGTATCTTCTGCTGTCATTCTGTATTCACTCTGCTGAAGAGTTCATTGACTTATAGAGCTTTAGGTTTAGATGTCTCTCATGGTACCAGTTCCAGTGGGTAGAACGACATTGAACTTTGACATTTTTACTGCTCATTTTGTTTTGTGTTTGGGTTGCATTAGATCCTGAGGCCATAGTTTGATTAAAGTCTAAAACCTTTTATTAACTCATACTGGAAATTAAACGTAATATATATCTTCTGATATCTTTTTATACAATTTAAAATATGTGGAAATCCAGATTTTCAAACCTCAGTAACCTTGGGGATGATTATTTGTTTAGAGAAAATGTTGAAAGAGACTTCCTTGAAATCATGGGTTTTCTGGTGCTTATAAGTGAAATATTCAAGATTGGGAAAAGAGCAGCTGCCAGCACAGGAGAGCAAGGGTAAAGAACTAGCAACAGAAGGCTGTGTGCAAACATGTATGGTACATGCTTCAACATGAGTGAATTTTCTGAATGTCCAAGCCAAACAGATGAAGGGTTGAAGAGAGAGAGTTCCAAGTAGCAGGAAGTCATCAAAATTCCAAGATTTCATTCATTCATTCATTCATTTTTTTGTGCATCCATCTATGGGAGCAAACAGAATATCCCAGTTGATCTGGAAACTGCTGGACACTAAAAATGAAAGGCAGCTCTTGCTTTTGAAGGTCTTTGAGGCCATTTGGGCCATGGGAGTTTAGAAACTGGGAAGCTGAAGTTGATGCAATTAGAGAGAAACTTGGTGGATTGGGGCACCAGGGAAGAGCTTCACAGAATGGTTTGAAAGGAGGAAAGAATGAGATTATCTTCATAAGTGGATTGTTGGAAAGTCAGGGCCAACTGATCTGGATCTTGCTTCCTAAATGCTGTTTTTAAGTCAAGAGTAGAACCTAAAGAGATTTTTTTTGTTAGTTTAATACAAAAGGGTTTCAAAAAATGAACTTTGTCAAAATTAAGGAAGTTTTATTTCTGAATGTAGCTTACTCATTACTCCCCAAGAAGCGAAATAATACTTATGCAATCATTTAATTCATATATGATTGTGAATTTTCCAGAATATATATACACACACATATAAATAAATAAATATAAATGTATATATGTATGTGTATATATATATATATATATATACACACACACACACACACATTTATGTCTGTTATGGGGTAAATATAGAAGAGTCAAGAAACTGGGGTGTGGGTTGATGTGGGGGTGATTCTGGGTTAGGATCAAGGGCATATCATATTGTTATTATGTATATATTTATGATTGTGCAACAGCACAACTCCTCAATAAAATAAAAAAATTAGTTTCCATTTTCTTCATAAGATGATGGTGATAGCCTAAAAAGTCTTTGACAAATTTTTAAAAAAGTTCATCACTCTATGCTGATCATCTTTTTAAGTACAGTTGTTCTATAAAATCCAAATATCTAAGATTTATTTTTACAACCTAGGATCAGCTGGTCCATGGCAGGCACGGTTGGGTTCAAAGCCAAGAGTCCACCTGCAACTTGGGGGCTTCCTCCAGGCATCTCTCCTCACTGCTCTGGAGCCTTCCTCACCGTGCTGTGTCTTGTGTTTGCTCCACATTTAAATGTGCCCACACTTCTGCCTTCCAGTTTTCCTCCAGCTCTTTTTCTTCCTAGCCTCAAATTCAGACCTCTTTCTCTTCCCGTCTTCAGTTACAAGTCTCCATTATGCACATCAACTTGGTCTTTGCCTCTGCCTCCCACCGTTGTCATTATGCTCTCCAGGGTCACCATCAGCATCTGTCTGTTCTTATATCAACTTTAGGTATCCTTTGCAGTAGTTCACTATATTTTTTTCTGTTTGAACTGCTTTCCCCTTGGATTTCCATGATTCTATATTGTATTGGATGTTTCTCTTACCTCTCTGCCACTTCTTTATTGATTCCTAATACATGTAGAATAGTCATATACATTGCTCTATTTCTCCTTCGTGATCCCTTTGCATATATTATGACTTTCCTAAAAGTTAATCAAATGTCTTTTTAAAAATCTGCTCAAGATGAACTTGGAGGACATTGTTAAGTGAAATAAGCCAGACACAAAAAAATGAGTACTGCATGTTCTCACTCATTTGTGGATTCTAGAACAGTTGAACTCATGGAGACAGAGAAGAAGGGTTGTTATCAGGGGATAGAAGGTGGGGAAAGTGGGAAATGTTGGTCAAAGGACTCAAACGTCAATATGAATACGTTTTGGGGACCTAATGTACAACATGGCTGTTATACTTCATACTAATGTATTGTATACTTGAAATTTGTTAAGAAGGCAGATATTTGTTGTTTTGTGGTATGGAGGATTGAACCCAGAGGTGTTCTAAACTACATCCCCAGACCTTTTTATTGTTTATTTTGAGGCAGGGTCTTCATTAAATTGCTGAGACTGGCTTCAAACTTGTGATCCTCTTGCCTCAGCTTTCCCAGTAGCTGGGATTACAGGTGTGGGCTATTGTGCCTGGCAAGGAAGTAGATCTTAAATGTTCTTATCGCAAGAAAACAAGAAAAGGTCACTAAGTGAGATGACAGATATGTTAATTAACTTGACTGTAGTCATTGTTGCACAATGTGCACATATATGAGAACATCATATTGTATGTCTTAAATGTATATAACTTTTATTTGTCAATCCTACTAAATAAAGCTGGAAAAAAGCTGCTTTGTATAACTAAATGAAATAATAGATTTACATCCCTCATGTCCTCCGACTGGGGATTGAACTCAGAGCCTTATGCGTGCTAGGTAAGCACTGTGCTACTAAACTACCTCCTTAGCCCTCTTTATTTTTTTAGGTTGCCCAGGCTGACCTCAAACTTGCAATCCTCCTGTCTCAGCCTCCTGAGTAGTTGGGATTACAAGTGTGCATCACCTCATTTTCATTTTAAGTCTTTACAGTTAGAATCTATATTATATCCAAGGTGAGAAACTGTCCGTTTCAATGAAGGTTAAAAGTTAAATGACTACCATACTCATCGTAGAAATGTCCATTGAAAATATCCTATTTTCAACACCAAAGAGTGTTTGAAGTGCTGTCTATTACAGTGTCAGAAGACCTAGAAAAGGTAACCCTTTCACATACCAAATGCAAATAAAGGGAGGCTGAAGTCCAAATTATTATTATTTTTTTAAATGAGAGAGAGACAGAGAGATAGAGAGAGAGAATCAATTTTATGTAGGTTTTCAAGTGGCTTTTGTTGCTGATGTTCTGGTGTGTACGTGGTGCTGGGGTTCAAACCCACATCCTCGTGCTTTCCAGGCAAGCACTGTAAACACCGAGCTAGTGCTACAGCTCTGAAGTTCAAATCATTTAGCAGTTCACTGGGGGTATTGAAAATTGAATTTAACAAGATTTGGGAAAGGGATCTTAAGATGGAAACATAATTAATTACAGAAAAATGAAGAGCATTTACATTTCTTGGATTTGTAAACACACACACACTTTTTTTTCTTGCTGCTGGCAAATGGCTATTTTTTCCCAGATGAAGATTCCTTAAGCGTAGAGAAAGCATGTGGCATTCAGCATAGTGAAGGTGAGAACTCTTATGCTTTTAGTACTCCTGCTTCTCCTCCCTTGAGAACTAGGGCATTACCAGCTCAGAAAGAGGCATTAGTGAGCCTATACTAACAGCTGTGGTCAGTCAGCAGAGTGAGAATTAAACAAAGGAACTAGGAAATGATGACTGTACAACTAACTAACTTCAGATTTGAATTTTGGTCACATTTATTTTAATTAAAGATCTATAAAATTTCCAGTTCCACATAATGTGAGAAAAAGTCAGCCAAAATTGAAGTGGGAAAAGAATGGGAAACAAAACATATGTTGGCTTATAGTATCATAGCAGAGATTTTGAAATTAAAAGTATTTGTCTATTTTAAATGAATTAGATTTCTTCTTTAAGACACCAAGTAAGAAAATACTTAAATGATGTTACCAATTAGATTAGGGTTAAGGATTGGATGTCTTTAGGAATATCCTAAAGAGTACCCTATGTTTTATTGTCTCTGTGTTTTAAGGGTTGTTATTACTGACACTTATCGAAAGCAAAATTTGCTATTACTAGTCAAGGAAAATTAAGTTCATTGGTTTGATTCTGGAACTCTGAGATACTTTGGCAAATTTCTTTTTGATGTCATAACTAATTTTCCTTTGTGTAGTTTGGGGTGTCAAGTTCAATGTCTTAGTCAACAAGCAAGTCTTTTGGGGATCTATACTAAGCTGCAATGAATCATAGGATAATAGAGTTGGAGGAGCATCCAAAATAAAATTCTATCTTCTGCTTCCAGGCAAGATATCAGAATCAGTCTTATCCTGTTTCCAAAATTTCAAAGTAGGAAATAGAATACTCTGGAATACGGGAAATAAATACTAACAAGTTTCTCTGTTGGAACTGTTTTATCTCTTATAATCTTCTGTGCTGGATTAGGATCTATAAGTGAATTTAGGTAAGGTTGCTTCCTTTAGTTCTTTTGCAAATTGCATAATTCTATTTAAGAGCCAACATATTTAGCTTGGGTAAATTTCAGCAGTTCTTTCCACAGTATCATAATGTTATGATAGCCAAAGACCGAACTAACAACTTATAGAAATAAACAATCACTGCTAAGGTTGAAGAGTACACATACTTTCTTTCCTAAACTCAAGTTCATTTTTAAAATTCTTTCACACACACATTTCATACACAGACACTAATTCATATACCACTGAAAGAAAGGCTAACAAGAATTTCTTGATTGTTCTAGTCAACATAAAGTTTTATTTTACTTTTAATTTTTCTAAATTGACTGGAAAAAACTGTTCTAGGAAAAGATTTGCCACAATTTCTGGATATCTTTTATATGACTAGATTAAAATACTTTATAGTCACAGCAGATTTTAGTTTGAGAAGACATCAAATCAGACACAAAGATGATTGAAGGTTGTTCTTAACTTGGTATCTCAACATTTGGCACAGAGGGGTAGTAAAGGAGTATTAGTAAGAAAAAAATTAAAGGGGAGTTTAAAGCAGTTATCCCTTAAAAGAAAGATGCTTTTTCTTAGGTTCAAGAAAGCTTCACACTTCAAAATAAACCTGTCCAACAAAATGGCAGATACTCCCTTGACTTAGCTGACTGGAATAAAAAACCTCACGTCCTCTCCATGCTGGAGGGCTGGGTTACTATGGCAAGATTATGATCCAAGTTGTAGACTAAGAGAGATGATTGCAACACCTGTAACCTGGAGTCTTTCAAGACAGTAATTTTTTGCCTTTGTAAACATGTGAATGGAACAGAAAAATGCCCTTGTCAGAATTTCCTAGGGTAACATGATCACCAAGGAATAATAAGGCAGTGGAAAACAGCCTCTTTTTTCTCTGTTGTGATATCTATTTTGGCTGCTTAGAAAGTCCAGAAATCTGGAATTTGTAGTGTAGAAATGCTGAACTATATTTATGATGAGATTTGGAGACGAGGCCAGAGAACATGAGGTAGGTATTTGCTCAGACCAAAAAGATCCCTTGAAAGAAACTATTAAGAGGTATCTCCTTTTAGAAACAGCTGATCTTGTATTACAAAACCTCCTGAAATTGCCACTACTGCACCTGTTTTACAAATCAAAGTGAAATTTGGCATCATCTCAAGTTAGTTTGGAAAGCTTAAAAACCCACTTTTGATTAAAAAGTAAAAATGGAAGTGTTTATGCAGCAATTCCTATGTGCTGGGTCCATATAAAGAAATTCTGGTATATCCATTTGATGAAACACTGTTCAGTTATAAAAAGGAATACAGTTTTGATACATGCTTCAACACACATGAACCTTGAAGGTATTATGTTAGGTGAAAGAGTTCAGACACAAAATGATACATGCCACATGACTCCATTTGTACAAAATGTCCAGATAGGCCAAGTCATGAAGACTGTAGAAACAGGGAATAAGGCAGGGACTACAAGGGGCTGAGAGAAGTGAGAAATGACTACTGAGAGGTACTAAGCATTTGTGGGAATGTGCAAGATCCTGGGATTAGGGGTGTGTTAGTCAGCTTTCTGCTGTGTGGCAAAATACCTTAGATGAGGTATTTTGGCCCATGGTTTCAGAGGTTTCAGTCTGTGGTCTCTTAGCTGAATTGCTTTTAGGACTGTGGTAAGGTAGTGCATCATGGGGGAAGTGCTTGGTGGAAGAAAGCTGTTTGCCTCATGGCAATCTGGAAGCAAAGAGACAAGGTGGAGAGAGAGAAGAGAGGGAGGGAGAGAGAGAGAAGAGAAGGAGGGAGAAAAAAGAGGGGAGGTAGAGAGAGAGAGAGAGAGAGAGAGAGAGAGGCCTCCGTACTAGATACACACTTCAGGGGCATGTCCCTAATGACTACTTCCTCCAACCAGACCCCAACTCCTAAAGTTCTCATTATCTTCCAATAGCCCTTAAGCTATGGTTCTAACTGCAGGTTAATCCATCAGTGAGGCCAGGGCCCTCAAGATCCAATCACCTCCCAAAGGTCCTACTTCTGAACTCTGCTGCTTTGGGGACCAAGCTTTCAACACACGAGCTTTTGGGGGACATTTAAGGTCCAAACCATAACAGTGGTGATGGTAGCACAACTTTGTGAAAGATCAAAAACTACTGAATTACATACTTTAGAAATGTAACAGAGCTGGGATCCTCAGTGTACAGCTCTTGTCTAGCATGCATGAGGCTCTGTGTTCATCCCCAGCATGTAGAAAACTAAAACAAGCAATGACATAAAACATCATTCTACATTAAAAATGCAACGTTTACACTTGGGCTGTCTTTCCACTTGGTTATAAAAAAGATTAGCTGGAATGAAAAAATGCTAATTCCATATACGTGTATTAGGTATAAATTAATAACTTAAAAACAAGCTAGAAAGAATAAATACCAAAAAAGGTGAAACACCAGAATTCTGTCAAGCATTTTTTTGCTTTGTATCTTCTAATTAATAACAATAATTTTATTGTAGATACCAATGTATTTTTCTCATAAACAAGACCATTTCATGAAATTATCCTAAAGCTGGTAATCACTGAAGTTGAGAAATGGTTAAATGGAGTCTATTATTCAATATAACAATAATTTCATCTACTTTTATGTCTGGGTGAAAATGTCAGTAGTAATAAATTAACAATGTTACCTGGTTGAGAAAGGCTTTCTTTTCTTTTTTTTTATTATTTTGTTTTATTTATTAATTTATTTTTTGGTGCATTATAGTTTTACATAATGAAGGGATTTGTTGTTACACATTCATACATGCACACACATTATAACCACATATTTTGGTCCATGTCCTCCCCAGCACCTCCCCCAATTCTTCTCTTGCTGGTCTCTTTTCTCTACTGTTCTCCCCCTATTACATCTATATGTGTATGTGTGTGTTTACTTTTCCAGTTTTAAATGCCTGCATGGGAACTTTTCAGCATCTCAGGGGTGCAAAGTATAATATACAATATTTATAACCCCCCTTTCTCTCCCCTTCCTGTCCCCTCTTACCCTTTCCCCTTCTCTCCCCTGCTCCCCAAGAACTAGGCTTCTCCCAGTTCATTTGTTAATCCATGTTGTTGATGGATCTATTATACAAACTTGTCCTTCTCTCACTCTTGTTTTACTCTAGCTGAGGAAAGCATTATTTTCTTAAATAAGTAGAAATATTTTATTTTATTTGCATTGTTGTGAGGAGGTAAAATTTGCCTCAGTGAAATGCACAGATTTGAAGAGTATAATTCAATGAGTTTTAATAAATATAAGCACTCCCTCAAGATATGGGACCATTCGTTCACCTTACAAATTTCCTAGTCCACACCTCCAATATGCAACCAATATTCTGACTTGTTTTGCCTGTTGCAAATTTCACATAAATGGACACATACTATGTCCTCTTCTGTGTCTGGCTTCTGCTCCTCATATTTTTGAGGGTTGCCCATGTTGTTATGTTAGTGAATAGTTCATTCTTGCTTACTGTTAAAGAGTATTTTATAATGTTAATATACCAAATGAATAGTTCATTCTTGCTTATTGTTCAAGAACATTTTATTATATTAATGTGCCATGATTTGTTAATCTGGTCTTTTGTTGATGGACATTTGGACATTAGTTTTGGTAATTTTGGAAATTATAATTGCTTGTTCTTATACAAGTCTTCGTTGTGAAGACATGTTTCATTTATTTTGGTTTACAAACAAAATTAAAAGTAGTTTTCTGAACGGTTATATCAGTTTATACTCTCCCCAGCAGTGAAAGGCTGTTCTAGTTGCTCAATATCCTCACTAACATTTTGTTTTGTTAGATTTACTTATTTTAGGCAAAATAGTGGATGTGGCATGGTACTTAATTATGGTTTTACTTGGCATTTCCCTAATGGCCAATGATTTGAGAGTTTTTTTTTTTCTTGACACTGGGATTTGAACCAAGGAGTGCTTAACCACTGAGCTACATCTCCAGCCCTTTTCATTTTTATTTTGAGACAGGGTCTTGCTAAGTTGCTTAGGGCCTCATGAAATTGCTGAGGCTGGCTTTGAACTTGTGATCTTCCTGCCTTGGCCTCCTAAGCTACTGGGATTACAGGCATGCACCACTGTGCCTGGCTGATTTGAGTCTTTTAATGTATTTATCACTTTTAATGTGAGTATCACATGTGAAGTGGCTTGTCATGTCTCTTGCTTCCTTTAATAATTAGGCTGTTATTTATTCATAGAAGTTCTTTTTGTATTCCCATTTTTTCACAGTATGTGATTTATCTTTTCATACTTTTAATTATGTCTTTTAATAGCAGAAATTTTGATTTTGATGAAATCTGAAATATCATTTAAAAAATTTTCACTGCTAAGTACTTTATACTTATATTTATAATCTAGTATATCTATAATATAGTCTGACAATCTATTTTATTTTTTATTAAGAAATGTGTTATTGTATAATCAAAAATGCATCCAAAGTAACAATATGATATGTATATATTCTTAAATTAGATTTACTCCCTAGATCCCACCCTATTCTCCCACCCTTGCCCCTCTCTGACCTCCCCCCTTCCCCCTCCTTCCTGATACGTATCTATGATTTCCCTAAATTGCTGGGTTTTATACATGAGATTGACCACCTTTCACCCAGGTCTGGGTCTAGCTCCAGCCTCCACAGATGAGTAAAGACATTCGACCCTTGACTCTGAGTTTGGCTAACTTCACTCAACATGATTTATTCCATCTCTTTTAATTGGAAGCAGTTACAGTTTGTAGCTGGAATGTCCCTCAAAAGCTTATGTACTTGATTCCCAGTGCAGCAAAGTCCAGAAATGGGACATTTGGGGAGTTATTGGATCATGAGGGTTCTAACCTCATCAGTCACTTAAATCATTTGATGGACTGATAATTTGAATGGTCCATAGGGAGAAGCTGGGAACTTTGGGCAGGTAGGGCATGATTGGAGAGTAGTCACTAGGCAAGTGCCCTTAGAGAATATATCTTGTCCCTGGCCCCTTCCATGCTCTTTCTCACTCTGCTTCCTGGCTGCCACCAGGTGAACAGTTTTCCTCTGCCATGCACTTCTACCTTGAAGTTCCGCCTCAACTCAGACCTGGAGCAGTAGAGGCAGCCAGCCATAGTCTGAGACCACTGAAACCATGAGCTGAGATAAACCTTTCCTATTCCAACTTGTTCACATCAGGTGTTTTGGTCACAGCTGGTTAATACATTTACGTTTAGCGCAATTATATGCTTAGAATTAAATTGAATCTACCATTTCCTATTTGTTAATTTGGGTCTATTTTTTAAATTCATCTTTCCACCCTTTCTGGAAATCAAACTTCCAAACTTGGAAATCTTTTGTATTAATCAAAGTTTTTTAGCATTCTATATTATATAACTTATTTTAACTATATTTTAGAATATGTGTATAAACTACATGTAGTATTTTTTCTTACTATTTTGTTTTCTTAAGAGATTAGAAGTACAGGGGACTAATATCCAAAATTTACAAAGAACTCAAAAAACTCAATCACAAAAACACAAACAATCCAATCAATAAATGGGCCAGAGAGCTAAATAGAAACTTCTCAACAGAGGAAATTGAGCAAGCCATTGAATACATGAGAAAGTGTTCTAAATCACTGGCAAATAGAGAAATGCAAATCAAAACTACATTAATATTTTACCTCACTCCAGTCAGACTGGCAAAGATGAAGAATACAAATAATAACAAATGCTGGAGGGGTTGTGGGGATATTGGAATACTAGCATACTGTTGGTGTCACGGCAGACTGGTCCAGCTGCTCTGGAAAGCTGAGTGGAGACTCCTAAAAAATGAGGGTTGTATCTACCATATGACCCAGCTATCCTTCTTTTGGGTATTTTCCCAGAGGAGTTAGAATCAGCACATTACAGTGATACAGCAAAATCCATGTTCATGGCAGCTCAATTTACAATAGCTAAATTATGGAGCCAACCCAGGTGTCCCTCACTGGATGAATGGATCCAAAAAGCTCTGGTATATATATGCAATGGAGTTCTACTGAGCTATTAGAAAGAATGACATTGCATCTATTGAAGGTAAATGGATGGCATTGGAAGAAATCATGCTGAGATAAGTTAGCCAAACCCAGAGAGTCAAGGGCTGAATGGTTTCCCTCATTTGTGTAGGCTGGACCTAAACCCAGGCTTACTAATATTCATGTATTAAATCCATAGAACAAAAATGCAAAATGTTAATATTTATCAGATACAGTTGCAAGATTCTTCATAAGATATTTGAACAAGCTATGCTGCATACCTGTACAAAAACGTAAATGTTTAATCCTATTGTCAAATATTTTGAAGAATAACAAGGGATGATAGGAAGGGAGAAGAAGGGGAAATGTTGGAACTGAGATAAAGCAAGGTACATTCCAAGCAATTATAAATGTCACTGTAT
>PVKS010051264.1:0-11214 GCA_004027875.1 Aplodontia rufa | reverse complement strand
ATCACGTGCATGTTTGGGATGAATTTCCAAAAGTTTTCAGTTTGTAAAAAAGAACATGTTTTATGTGTATTGTCTATGAACGTATGATGAGAATACTTATTTTGTAAAATAGGTTACTTATTTGTGTTTATCCTTATCTGATTGTCACAAGAGCCTATGAGATGCATAGGACAGGAATTTTTAATCCAGCAGATAAGGAAGCTGTGGCCCAAAGAGATGAAATGTCTTCCCTGGGATGGTTCTGTTTAATTCAGTTTAGATCTCAGACTACAACCAGACTCTATGATGAGGATCAAATAAGAAAATGACTTTGAAACCATTTGAAAAGTATAAAATGCTATACAAATGAAAGCTGACTGTTCTCATTAATTATGTTTACTGACTAGCTCCCTTTTTCTGGATTTCTGTTTTTAGTCCTTATACTTTAGAGTGAGAATTCTGTGCATTGTTTGCATGAAATTTGAACTACAAAGGTCTTTTGCTACTCCTAGTGTCCAGGAATTTGATTGTCTTCTTTTTCAGTTGCAAAAAGTGTTCTCATTAGTTTATACTCACATGGGACTCCCTTCCCCTTTAGTTAGTTGTCCACTGGAACGTTTATTGTGTCTTCCCTGAGATACAACAGGCAAAATCATCCACTGTAATTCAGCACCTTGCCTTAGCCGAGGGTTTATTTCAAGTTCCATTAGTGATGATGCTCATCACCTGTTAGCCTTTCTAGTTACACTAATAAATAAGATTTGTGTGTTTAGGAGCTAGTTTATAATAATATGAGGTGTCTTTCCTATGTAGTAACAAATAGCAAAAGCTCTATAATAATAGGATGTCAGAGATGGAAAGAATCAAATCATCTGATGATTCAAGTCCAACTTGAACGTTTTACCACTGAGGAAACATTAGACTAAACCAGTACTCATTTATTCATTCCCCTAAGTCAGAGAGACAGTTTCTAGTAGTAGAGAGTTTCATTAAGGAAGATCTCATGGGAGATTTATGTTCATATTTTTTTCATACCAGAGATTGAACTTAAGGGTGCTTAATCACTGAGCAACACCTTGAGCCCTTTTTGTTTTTTGTTTTGAGACAGGTTCTTGCTAAATAGCTGAGGCTGACTTTGAACTTGCATTAGCCTCCTGAACCACTGGGATTACAGTTGTGTGTCACCACACCCGACTATCTTTTTAATCTTTTTTCATTAGTTGAATATGGAGTTACAATTGAGGGGTAATCATTATCAAACAATCAAGAACAAATGTATATTTACATAATTGGCCAAGGCTGATGCCATGTCATGGATGCCCCCCTTATCTTTTTAATCTTAATCATGCTCACTGAAACTCCTTTTTCGTGTTTCTACCCAGGCACAGGATTTTATGATAAATGATTGATGAGTTTATTTTTGTTGGTTTCTTTTTTCATGGGTCTCATCCTGAAGAGCAGCAGGATAAAGATAAGCCATACACAAACAATTTTATCATAAAGCAAGGGCAATTACATAAACATACATATTTGACTGCACAGCAGTAACTAAATGATTTGGAAGGGAACTAATCCAGTTATATGCACATGGACATTTGTTTCTTAACCCAATGTGTCCCTGCATCCCATTTATAGATACCTATAAAAATGTAAGTTTGTTGCTCACTTTAAGTTTTTATGAATATCCTACATACAGGACACCAGGGCATATGGCAAACGGTCTTACCCTTCCAGATATTTCATTAACGTATTTTTATGACAAACCTTTGTGTTTTCTGGTAGAAGTTTCATGATTACTTATCATTGGGTTGTACCCTGTCAGGTCCTGTCATTTTCCTTAGCATGCTTTAATTCCTCACAGATTAGTGATTCAAAAACTGAAGTTAAAACACTATGTCATTGTTTCGTTTTTGTCATACTACGTCCTCCTTCTAAAATTATTTTGTGATGCTAGGAGTCAAGTATTTTTCAGGAGTCACAAATATTTCAGTGAATAAAAATTCTGAGTTGAGAATTTTCTGGCATCTGTTGATCATTAACAATATCTCAGGGCATTGCAAAACCTTGATAGGGACCTAGAAAAACAATCAAAAGAAGTAAGCAATCCAGTAGGGTTTATGAATACAATTTAATTACACAGTTGGCAGTGTAGTACAGTAGTTAACTATTTCCACTCTGAACTCAGACAGATCTGGGGTTTGAATCTCTCTTTTCACACAGCAAAATATTCACCATTTTAAAGTAATTTTTAGTATATTCAGAAAGTTGGGAAACCATCACCATTATATAATTGCAGAACACTTTCATCATCCCAGAAAGAAACTGTACCTGTTAGTAGTCACTCCCCTTCCCCCTTTCCTGACCCTTGGCAACCACTAATCTACTTTCTATTCCTGTGGGTTTACCTATCTGGACATATAAAGGGAACCATATAACATATGACCTTTGTGTCTGGCTTCTTCACTCAATAATGTTTTCACATGGCATTCATATTGTAGCAAGTATCAGTACTTCATTCCTTTTCATAGCTAAATAATATTCCATCATGTATAATCACATTTTGTTTATCTGTTCATCTTAATGGACTTTTCTTTCTTTCTTTTTTTAAAGAGAGAGGGACAGTGAGAGAGACAGAGAAAGAGAGAAACAACTTTATTTAGTTTTTCACATGGCCTTAGTTGCTCCAACACTCAGTTGTGTACGTGGTGCTGGGGTTTGAACCCGGGTCCTCGTGCTTGCCAGGCAAGCGCCGAAACCGCTGAGCCACCTCTCCAGCCCTCTTTCTTTTTTTTTTAAAGAGAGAGGGACAGAGAGAGAAAGACAGAATCAGTTTTATTTAGTTTTCCATGTGGCCTTCTCTGCTCCGAGATTTCACTGTGTATGTGGTGCTGGGGCCCGAACCCACAGAATTGTGCATGCCAGGCAAGCACGTAACCGCTGAGCCACTGCTCCAGCCCCATCTTAATGGACTTTTGAGTTTTTCCCTGTTGATCACCATGAATACTGCTACTATGTACATTTCATGTACAATTTTTTTAATAAGCACACTTATAATTCTTTTTTTTTAAAGAGAAAGGGACAGTGAGAGAGACAGAGGAAGAACCAATTTTATTTAGTTTTTCACGTGGCTTTTATTGCACCAATACTTCGTTATGTACATGGTGCTGGGGTTGGAACCCACATCCTTGTGCATGCCAGACAAGCACCTTAACTGCTGAGCCACTTCTCTAGCTCCTCCAATTTTTTTTAAAGAGAGGGACAGTGAGAGAGCGAGAGAGAGAGAGAAGGAAAGAGAAAGACAGAATCAATTTTATTGTACTTTTTCATGTAGCCCTCATTGCTTGAACACTTCATTGTGTATGTGGTGCTGGGGTTTAAACTTGCATATTCGCACATACCAGGTAAGTACCATAACCACTGAGCCACTACTTCAGCCCTCTCTCCAATTCGTTTTAGTGTATATCTTGGAGTGAAATTTCTGGGTCTTATGGCAACTCTACATTGAACCTTTTGAGGGGCTGCTGAACTATTTCCTTAGCCATTTTACATCCCCACCAGCAATATATGAGGTTTCTAAATTCTTCACATCCTGGCTGACACTTGCTATTTTCTGTTTTTTGTTTGTTTATAGTCATCCTGGTATATATGAAGTAGTATCTCAATGTGGTTTTGATTTGCATTTCCCCAATGGCTAATGGTGTTGGGCATCTTTTCATGTGCTTATTGGCTATTTGTGTATCATCTTTGGAGAAATATCTGTTCAAATACTTTGCCCGATTTTAAATTGGGCTATTTGTCTTTTTTTATTGTTGAGTTGTAAGATTTCTGTATGTTTCTAGATGCCAGATTCATATCAGATATGATTTGCAAATATTTCCTCCTATTCTGTGAGTTGTCTTTTCACTTTGTTTATGGTGCTGTTGGCAGCATTAAAGTTTTAAATTATGATGAAATATCATTTATTTATATTTTCTTTGATTGCTTGTGCTTTTGGTTTCATTTAAGAATCTGTTGCCTGATCTAATTTCATGAAGATTTACACTTAACTTTCCTTCCAAAAGTTTTATAGTTTCAGTCCTTACTTTTGGGTCATAGCCATTTTGAATTAATTCTTATGTGCGTTTTTAAGTGGGGCCCTAAATTCATCCTTTTGTGTGTAGAGATCCAGTATCCAAGGACCATTTGTTGAGAAGATTCTTCTTTGTCTATCGAATGATCTTGGAACCCTTGTCAAAAATTAGTTGACCAGGGGATGGAGCAGTGGCTCAGAGGTTTCGGCGCTTGCCTGGCAAGCACTAGGACCCGGGTTCAAACCCCAGCACCACGTACACAACTGAGTGTTGGAGCAACTAAGGCCATGTGAAAAACTAAATAAAGTTGTTTCTCTCTTTCTCTGTCTCTCTCACTGTCCCTCTCTCTTTATTAAAAAAAAAAGTTAGTTGACCATAATATATGGATTTATTTCTGGAGTTTTCCCCTTACGTATGAACATTATCTTTGCTCTTTATAAACAAGTATGACCTTGAACAAGTTACTTTCTTGTAATAGTAGTACCTACCTTTTAGAAAAGTGTGAAAGCAAAATGAGATAATGTATGTATAAGTGCTTTGATAATCATGGAAGTAGAGAAGATGGAGGACAGTTGAAATGATGCTGAAACACTAGGAGTAACCAAAACCAGGAGACCTCATAAATGAGAGATGAATACACAAATGTTTGAAGAAGTTGAAAAAAGTATTCAGTTCCCTAACATTGGCTAAAGTAGTTACTATATGGTAATAAAAAAGAACAGAATAGAAACAGTATAGAAATGTTACTTACAATAAACAACAGATTGTAACTATCTTATATTGTTCTTCATAGAGCTGAAGTCAGTTAAGATTTGTTACTTCAGAGTACTGATGCTTGACTTTTCTGCCATGAACTCTTGAGAATCCTTTGAAATCTATGGAAATCCTCTCCCCATGAAAACATATATATGACATTCATACAACATTCTACAAACAATTCTAGGAGGCTCAAAAATCCCTTGTTAAAGACCCTATTTTGAGCCAGGCACAGTGGCACACACCTGTAATTGCAGTGATTCTGGAGGCTGAGGCAGGAAGATCACAAGTTCAAGACCAGCCTCACCAACTTAGTGAAACCCTGTCTCAAAGTAAAAATAAAATAAAATAAAATAAAAAAGAAAGGTCTGGGGGTGTGGCTCAGTGGTAAAGTGCCTCTGGGTTCAAATCTTCAGTACCAAAAAGCAAAACAAACAAAAAAAACCACCACCACTACCAACAACAACAGAACAACTGTTTTGACTTTAACCAGGACAATCCCTAACCCATAGCATGTTTTCCAAAGCTCAGTTTCACAGTAAGGTTCAAGAGTCACACTGACTCAGGAATAAATTTTAGGGCTTGAGGCAACTGGAGAACTTTCCTTCTGTGCAGGAGAACTTGTATGACACCCTTCTAAGACAGGAGAGCTGTGCTATTCTGGTCTATTTTATATAGATTTCAATCCATAGACATGCCTTTTGAGCAATGCTTCTGCCAAACTCAGATGGCTTCCAACACAGACACTGAGGAATGCGGACATGCAGCCTTGGAAGATGGTAATAGAAGTACAGTGAGTACAGAGATGGCCCTTGAGCAAAGAGATACTATTCTGGAAGGGATCAGAATGAAGGAGGCAGATTCAGAGGGAAACAAAGAGACAAAAATAGAAGTGGAAATGTGCTGTTTAAAAACATTCTTGTAAATAGTCAAGATAAACTATAGTGAAGGAAGTTAGATGATTGAAATAAAGGTGTAGAGGAAAGAGCACAGGCATTAGCATCATTCTGACCTATGTTCTGGGTATTATGTTCCTGGTTGGTTTACTTAATGACACTGAGCCCACTTTCCTAACTATGCGATAGATATAGCAATAATACCTTCCTCACAGATTGTCGGAAAGAATATAATGAAATAATGTGTGTAAAGTGCTTAACATAGTACTCAAAATACAGGAGGTATTCTATGAATGTTAAATCCACTCTACTTTAAAGAATACTTTATTAACAACTATTGAATACCTAGTTTGTGGGAGGTGTCATGCTGTGAATAAAAACATGAAATCATTGATGCCATGGAAGAGCAGAGAGAGTCAGCTGAAGATGCAGACATGTAAATGAAATGAAACAAAGTACTGGAAGCCACCAGTGGTGGCAGTTCTAAATGTAAATGAGAAACTCCTAGGTTTCTAGGCTTGAATGGTGATATTTACCAGATAGGGATAATTGGAAAAGGAGCTGATTTATTTTTCAGGGATAGTCGGGCAGCATAAGTTCATTTTTGGACATTTTGAATTTGAGCATCTGAGTGAAATAAGGTGGAGCTATCTAAGCAATATTTCTGCCTTGAGTGGAAATTGTAATCTCTCAAATTTCAAGATTGTGATATGTGTGTGTGTATTTCAATTGTTTTAGTTTTTCATTTCTGTAGTTTTCTATAGATTTCCATTAAATATCTAGTTAGTTCAGTGCACTTAAAAGGCTTCATTTAGCCAGGTGTAGTGGTACACATCTGTAATCCCAGCAACTTAGTCAGGTATGCAGCCAGAAATTTTCAGATCTGGTAACTTAGCGAGGTCCTAAGCAGTTTAACAAGATTCTTCTCAAAATAAAAAATAAGAAGGGCTAGGGATATGGCTCAGTGGTTAAGCACCCTGGGTTCAATCCCTGTTATCCTTCCTTCCCCCCGCAAAAAAAAGAAAGTTTGATTTAGAAACAGCCTTTCAGCCTTTTGGTGTACATCTATTATACATATGCACTAGGTATAACTATACTCAGTATTTATGCATCCTGTGAGAGGGCTGTGCAAATATCACTGATAAATATCTGAATAAATACCAACAATGGAATCAAATTTTTGAACTCTAATGAGAATGAGAATTTCCAATGATAGTGAGATGATGAACAAAAGCTACTCAAAATCAAGAGATGCCTAGGATTAATAATTTCAGTCAATAGGATATGATTTATATTTTTTTCCTTAGTTAAGGGTAACTTACAATATTTATCTGTGTGAATTTTAATTAGTGCAAGATCCATGGCAGTAAGTATCTGTACATTCAGCTCAGAAATGCCTGTAGAATAGAGACTGAGCAAGTCGTTGGTTTCTTGTCAATTAGACGATTTCTTTTACTCCTCTAATGCACACTAAAATGAAGGTTACCAGATCTGAAAATTTCTGGCTGCACACCTGAAATTAGAAATTAGCTAGACTAATTTCTATCTAGATCTTGATTTGCATCTGGTTATGTTATAGAAAGTATTCAAAGACACATTGGAGATGAGCTTCATAATAGGCTTTTGCTAATTCAGAGGGTGTTTAATAATAAAACCAAAGTGAAGCCACAAGATAATATGACTTTATCATTGATCACCAACTGTTGCTGAGTAAGTCAAAAGTCAAAGTTCTTTCCCATTTGACTTGAAGAAATGAAAGGTTTTCTGCAGGTGAAGAAATAAAGCTAAAGTGAGAATTCTCGTTTTTTGTTTCTAGTAATCCAGTTTATTAGAAATGGGTTGGAAAAGAAATTTCCATGTGAAATCAAGTACACTCTCTGAAGAACTTATTAGCTTCTGCTGAGAAGGACATTTTTCGAAAGTTCTCTCTCCTTTTTCATGTAGGCTCTCAGAATGGAATAATTTCAGGAAGTAGAGAGTTAGCTTGAAATATGGGCTTGTTTTCTTTCCACTGGTTGTGAAATAGGAGCAGCCTTTATATCTTGCTTTGAAGTGAAATAGAGAACAATATTGGAGAATAGAGATCAAGAATTTTGCAGAGCCTCCAACTCATCATAGTCCAAGAGAAGAGGTGTCAGTGGAGAGTACGTGAGAGAATGATCCATGCCAACATTGTGAGCTGGAATGGTAATGTTAATCATAAAACTAGAGGTGGCCACTTGGATCTATTTATTAGTGCAAGAGAATAAATGCAGGCATTTGTCAAAAACAATGTTTGAAGAGGAAAGAAAGATTTCCTGATTAATTCCCAAATTGCTTTCCTATTGTTTAAGCATCCATGGGGAGTCCAGTATGTAAAATCTCCATCGGTTAGAGTATAATTATGCTATATCCACTTTTCCTTTGGAAATGCTTGATGGCTCTTGTTTTGCATTCTTTACAGGTGAAAGCCCAGCCTCTGTGGTTCTTAATGCCTCAGCAGGATTATTTTCACTAAAGATGGAAACACTGGAGTCTGAATTGACCTGTCCAATCTGCCTTGAGTTGTTTGAAGACCCCCTCTTACTCCCTTGTGCTCACAGTCTGTGCTTCAGCTGTGCCCATCGCATCTTGGTCTCGAGCTGCAGCTCTGGTGAATCCATTGAACCCATTACTGCTTTCCAGTGTCCCACGTGCAGGTATGTTATCTCGCTGAACCACCGGGGCCTGGATGGCCTCAAGAGGAATGTAACCCTGCAGAACATTATCGATCGCTTCCAGAAGGCTTCAGTCAGTGGGCCCAATTCCCCAAGTGAGAGCCGCCGGGAGAGGACTTATCGGCCCAGTTCCGCCATGTCTAGTGAGCGAATTGCTTGCCAATTCTGTGAGCAGGACCCGCCAAGGGATGCAGTGAAAACATGCATCACCTGTGAGGTCTCCTACTGTGATCGTTGCCTACGGGCCACACACCCTAACAAGAAACCTTTCACCAGCCATCGCCTGGTGGAACCAGTGCCAGACACACATCTTCGAGGGATCACCTGCCTGGACCATGAGAATGAGAAAGTGAACATGTACTGTGTATCTGATGACCAATTGATCTGTGCCTTATGCAAACTGGTGGGTCGTCATCGAGACCATCAGGTCGCCTCACTGAATGATCGATTTGAGAAACTCAAGGTAAGGAATCTGGGAAATATCCCTTATGAGTTTGACACTTAATACATAGTTATACAGTTAGCAAGTTCCCTAAGAAAATGGGTCACTTTTTCTATATGAAAAGTGAATTCATTCCAATTTGTTCTCTTAAGGAATAACCTTGTCACCTGCAGGCTCTCACTGGAACCTGCCTTATCTGCTGCATAAACCTGCTTGTGTTCATACACTTCTGGACAATTACCAGCAGTTACCCCATGGCTCACTCCACTAGTAGTCTCTCCAGACAAGCAGCACCCTCTCTCCTCTGTCAGTAGCATATTGCACATTACATATCTTTGCTATGATCTTTCTATCTCTTCTTTTAAGTATATGAGTGCTTGTGTAGGTGTACTACAATAAGCTTATGCACTGATTTGCATAAGTTTGGGTGTGTCTCTGTGTAGGTGTGGGTGGAGGTGTCTGAGTGTATCTATATAGATGAGAGATTTTGTGGAGGATATTAGCATATGTTTGTGTACATTTCAGTACAATAAAGAAATGAAAGTTTGGCATTGGCCATTACAAATTGCCATTGAGCACTTAACACAGGGCTAATTCTAAACTTGCCTTAAAAAGAAAAAGCAAAACAAAACAAAAAGAAAATTTAGTGCCCCACAAAATCAGGAGAGATAATCAAATGCCTGAACTAAAAATTTAAACTAACTGCAATATTTAACCCAGTATCAAATTTTGTGCCAGTGCTTATCATTGTAGGCTACAGACTGAAGCAGTTGTTTACAGCATTCACCTTGGAAGTTCCAAGTCTCATTTCTGTTTAGTGGACAGTAGTTTTCTGAAGTTGTGCCATCTAATGTTTATGTGCAAGTCTAAGTTCCTATTTTATAAGTCCTCCTACCTCACATTGATGCTGACAAATATCAGATCTAACAAATTATTTTATTCCCATTGTCTGTGATATGGTATAATTTCTCTTAAGAAGGAAGCTACCAAAAAAAGGAAGCTACAGGGGCTGGAGAGGTGGCTCAGTGGTAAAGCACTTGCCTGGTATGTGCAAAGGCATGGGTTCAAACCCTAGCACTGAACATACAACTAAGTGTTGGAGAATCAAAAACCAGATGAAAAATAAGTAAAATTGACTCTCTCTTTCTCTATCACTCAGTCTCTCTCCCCTCTCTCTTAAAAAAAAATAAAAAAGGAGGCTACACAACAAAGATTCAAAAAAAATGTTTAAATGAATAGTACAATTACCACCTCAAAACAGGACCTGGGTATGTAGGCCAAACTAGAATAAAGAGCCACACAGCCTGCAAGGACAGCAAGAAGGGAGTAGAAATTTTTCCCCCTGCCATGTTCTTGGAAATTCATTCAAAGTTATGTAAAGATTAGAATGTTGGTGAGGGTAGCAGTAGTAAGAACAGGACACATTTTCCCTCCTGTAATTTATTGTAAGTAATATTGAGGGTAGTCATACTGACAATGATTTCACCTCTGTAGGTTATTATTTATATCTAATGTGGATAACATTCAATGTTTATCTTTTGATTTCACTCAAGGTGATATTCCCGTACATATCAAGGCAACAGAGGGTGATTATCTCTTTGACTTCAATCCTTAGAATCATAAAATTTTAGTCTTTGGACCTGGTCTAGTTGAAGCCCTTACACTTTGAAGTTGCATAAACTGAATCTTTGAAAGGTTAAGGGATTTGGCCAGTCACAGAATTGTTTAATAGTAGGAGAGCTGGAACTGAAATTCAGTCTCTAGACCAAGGTAACTATTCTTTCTACTGTGACCTGCTGCCACTTGGTTTTGGATGTATGTTTTCCTCATGAAATGTGATTAGAAACTTAACTTTATGCTCCAGCAATTGCACATTTCATAGGTCACAGATAAACGATTAGCAGCATCAAAGAAAGGGCACATTATATAAACTTACAACTTCATAATGGTGAATGATGGGGGCGGGGTTGTAGGAAGAATGGGGGATATGGAGAGGATGGAAAAATCTCTGCCAAATATTTGCAGGTGTTAGAACTATAATAAGGCATTGGCCTTGAGAAATATTCCAAACAAATATCTGTATCCATATGTACTGTTGAGATAACAAAAAGACTGGAGAGAGTAAGCCTGTATCTACAGAACACCAGCTATTTGAAAACATTTGAAAATGAGAAAACATTGGATGATTGATTAGACATTTGGCATTATACTGCTATATAACCCTCATCTCCAGGGATAGAGGAAATATGATAAGTATTTTATCAAAAGGTGCTTCAGTCTGTGACTAATCAGTAATTTTGGAGAAAAAAATACCAGAGTTTTTAATAGGTCCCCTTTAGTTTTTTAGGAAATGTGCAGAAAATTCTGATTATAAA
>PVKS010051263.1:0-11219 GCA_004027875.1 Aplodontia rufa | reverse complement strand
GGTAAATGGATGGTTATGGAAGAGATCATGATGAGTAAAATCAGCTTAACCCAGAGATCTAAGGGTCGATTGTCTCCACTCATCTGTGGAGGTGGGGACTAGACCCTGGACAATGAGAAAGTTGGTCTAGAAACATGAGTTAAATTCAGATAAGATGTAATGCTTTACAATCTAATACTATTTTTAGAGTTATAGTGGGCAGGGGAAGGGAGGGATAAGGGAGGGTAATTGGGGGGGGCACTCTTGGGGATAGTTGCAATGTCCAGAATATATACACATCTTATACACATTTTATATTGTTTTGTTGAAATCTTGTAAGGTTGCTCAAAAATAAAAAATTTTTAAAAAAAAGTTAAACAGATACCATTTGAAAAAAAAAGACTCTTTTATGAATTGGCTTACTGGGTCAAAAAACAAAATCCAACAATATGCTGCCTATAGGAGATACACCTCATAATCAAAAATAGACACAGACTGAAGGTGAAAGGTTAGGAAAATGTCTATCAGGCTTGTGGCCCAATAAAGCAAGCTGGCGTTGTGATCCCTATATCCAATATAGTTAATTTTGACCAAAAACTTACCAGGAAGGTCAAAGAAGGTCACTGTATCATAGTAAAAGGAACAATTCCTCAAGAAGACATAATGATAGTTAACGTTTACATCCCCAATTACAACCCTCCCAAATATATATGGAAAAAGTATTCAAAGACATTAAATCTCTTATCAATTCCAAAACAATAATACTGGGGGAATTTAATACACCATTATCAACAATAGACAGATCATCAAAGCAAAAAATCAACAAAGATATCTCTAACCTAAACAACTGTATAAATCAATTGGACTTAACATTCTCCTTGGTGCTGGGATTACTGGCACATGCCACTGTGCCTCACTAGTGTTAGCCTTTTAGCAAGATTATCTTTTCATGATGAGAAGGGTCAGAGATTCTTCTTCTTATTACTACTCAATATTTTGCAAACCAATTATTCATATCTTCTAGGATTCTTGTTATCTCATGTAGATGTATTTTATTCTAAAATAGCTTCATGGACAGAAAGAGAAATGCCATCATTCAAGAATTCAAGAGTCTCAGCATCTAAGATTCCCTTGACTTCAGTCATCCACAAATTCATGGTGTTACATGGTCTTGAGCTAAACTGTCACTCTATCGATTCTATTTCATGTCTAGTTTCTTCTTACCTTCATGTATCTCAGTCTACTGGATTCATCTAGCCTCTGTATTCTTTAAATAGCCTGGATCCCAGAGATAACCATCTGAATCTTTTAGTAGTAAAAATACCTATTCTGTATTTCTGCCTTACAATTCCAAGAATCTGATAAGTCTCAGACTCTGTGTGTGTGAGCACTACAATCCAAATTCTTATTTGTATTAGAACTGAGAGGGAAAGTCATTTCACATTGCAAGTTTAAGTTACCATCAGTTGGTGACTTTTAACTTCATCTAAATCATCAGTCCCTCTGGTCTTAAATTGTCTAATATGGTAGTCACTCAATCCATATGTTCAGTGAGCTCTGAAATTGTCAAATTAAAATGTACTCCAAGTGCTTCTGGTCAAGATGAAGAATAGGGAGCAGTTTATACTCCTACTTGAAATATTGAAAGTATGGCCAAAGGAAAGTCTCCAAACACCAGGTCAGAGTGGACAAAGACAATATGGCCCAAATATCTGTGATTTGAGGGGACAAATTTTTTACAACAGACAATTTTCAGGGTTCTAGACACGTGGGAGAGAATAAAATTCCTCCTTTACATTTACTTCTTTGCTCTTCAGATTCAGCATTGTGCCTATGCAGTATTTAAGTAGCTGTGTGTACACAGCTTTAGAACCAGGGTTGGCAGGAGAGTTCCACATGATATCACGGTCAATTTATATTCCCGCTACCCTAAGAAAGGGAACTGCTCCATTCTACAGATGAGAACTGGAGGTCTAAATGGAATCAAATTTCCAAAGACACTGGTTCTGTCTGGATCCAAATCCTATGTCCCTAACCATAAGGGCATCATCCAGGAAAGGCAGCATCCTCTGGTGGCCCAGATTCCTCACCACCTCAAGGCAGTCACCTCTGCTCCATACACAAGGGCTTCTACCTCACCTCCTCTAAGATGGCCTGTATGTGTCCTCTCCACAGGACCCATGTGCTCTAATGGGGACTCCATTTTCAGCCAGACAGTGCTGGTGGTGGCACAGCCTGGTGAATAGATTGAGCATGCACTTTATATGAGTCAAAAATATTTTATTACTACTAATCTTTAAAATACTGTGCTAAACATAGAATTTCAACATTAGAGAAAACAGAAGGGACAATGTACATGGGGAAGGGAAGGACAGCCATGATGGAGGACCTAGCACTTGGTCACACTCAAGATCTGACATTGTTGTAAGTACAGAGAGTACTGTAGAACAAGTGCAGATGAAAAATGTGGTTTGAGTCTGGCAAGACTGTCTTGAAACCTCTGACCTCTGACTTTTTCTCATCTTGAATTCCTACTTCCACATAGGGAGGTGACTCCCTTTCAATACATGTGGACCCAGCTGGCACAGCAACTACAGCAGCTGGAGGACATGGAGTCTCCTCTGGCTTGGTTGCTGGAAGCTGAACTGCCTCGTGGTCCATAGGTGTCAGAAAGGACTCTGGAGGCTAGAGTTCTCCCCTTTTGGATGGTGACATAGTTGACTCTTTTCTCTGGTATCAATGGCTTTTCTTTCTCCCCCTCAGGGAGTATGACTGAGAGCTTCCCCAAAGGTGAGCATGTAGAGTGGCGTGCTGCTGCTAAAGGTCTTTCTTCAACTTGAGGTGACACTGTAGTACGGGAGAAAAGACTCCCAAAATGACTGCATATCCCTGGACTTTTCCCAATTCCTAAACAACACCTGCCTCTGAGTATAGCCCCTGGACCATTCCCCAAACTGTATGTCTTCCCAGACTATGGTGCACCAACCACAGGATGCTGGGTTTCTTGAGTTTGGAAACAAATGCCAGTTCCTTGTGTGTCCAGCACCAAGTCTTCCTGTCACCCTTTGTCAACCACCCCAGGATTCCTCATCACAGGGATCAGACTCACTGGGGCCTGTGTTCTCCAGGTGAGTAAGGTATCTGTTAACTTGAAGGGTCAGTTCAGAGTCAGGCATTGTGAGTAGCAGAAATGTCCTGAGATGTTCCAGGTCCTTCAGGTTTTGGTACCCACAAAAATCTTCTGGATACATGCAGAGCCATATGTCCACTACTGAGCAGAGGGCACTGGTGGAGGGGAGGAAGACAGCAGTAAGGGGCTGGATTCTCCTTTCTCTGGAACCTCCCAAGACCCCTGCATTATGTGCATTATGTGCTTCTCCTGCACACATGCAGCTGGGCAGGAAGGGCAATCTTGTGAAGCACATGTGTGTAGGCTGCTGCCCAAACCAGCTGTCCATCCTCTGTACATAAAAGTGTACAGAACCATACTGGATGCGATGGGCTGTGGTGGGGAAGGATTCTCATAGGTTCTGGAACTGAGCCCCCACTCACTCCTCTGTTTTCTGGGTGCCTGGAAATCAAACCACAGTGGTCTAAATTCCTCCTCCTATTGGCGAAACCACAGAACTCAGTGCTTTCCTGGGAATCACACAAGCAGGGGAGCAAAGGTTGCCCAGCCCTCCTCTATACCAGCCTCTCAAGATCCACCTCTGGAGACAGGAGCCCTTCCTCTTAGCACAAAGATCACTCACTTCTTCTCTTGAATGTAGTCCTCTACATCTGGGTGGAGATTTTCATACCTAGAGAAGGCCAAGAGAGTGTCACCTCTAACATCCTGTTCCCCTCACTTGGCTAGATTCCCAGAGGGATTGTCTGACTTCTAGACAATGATAGAAGTTCATGAGGCCTGGGAGGTTCATCTGTACTGATTTGTCAACAATGAGCCAAGCTCCTGCATGAGGTAGGTGATTCACATATGTTTGTGCCATAAAGGAACTGAACAAGCTTATTCCCAGATATCTCCTGGCCAGGGCCTCCACAGTCCATTCCAGGGGTTCTTGCTGTAGGTTCGTGTAAGTCGGTTCCCCCACCCAGATGCAATCAATAGCCTCCTTCTCCTTGCCCAGTGCCTCAGAGAAATGAGTTCTGAGACACAGGATTTCCTCATGCGTGAGGGGACAGGCACAGAGAGAAGCCCACAGCTCTGGGCAGCTTGCTCCACAAGGCCAGACCTGGGGCAAGCACTCTTAAAGATCATCCTACTTGTCCTCAAAACACCCAGGCAAAGTGCTGCTCTGTAAATCACAGTTTACACAGAGGTAACTCAGGTTCACAGTGATGCAGGGTATCCCCAACACAAAGTCAGGTGACAATTTACTATGTCTCTGAGCTTGCAGGTGATACGCACATTTTGCAAAGAACTTCTAGCACTTCCTGAGTGCTGGCCAACCTTCTGTAGGTGCGTAGAAAATCACGGGCATAGGAGGTGCTTCCACTTTGCAGGGAGGGAACCAGGTCCTTCATGATCTCCTCTAGGACATGTACTTTACTGGTTCCCAATTGTGTGGCCACATCCTCTAATGGGTTTGTGTCATCTTCTTCCTAGGAGGCAGGATCAAAGAGGAGCAATTCAAACAAGGAAATTAGTAGCAAATTGCACGATGACTTATTGCCATATGTTCAAATGAAAACAACACAACAAAGTTTTCCACCATATTCTCTCATTCTATCATATTCATATGAGACAAAGAGACACACACAAACATCTGGGAGAGTCTGGCACTATTCATGGCCTTGTCTATTCTTACCTGACATGGGCTGCCATGTCTCACCTCAGGGCTTTTTGGAGAATGTCGCCAGAGGCAATGGGGCCGAGCTCTAACACAGCACCTCCACATTCGGGAAAAACTTCTACTCAGGGCTCTTCTGAGGCGTGAGCATCTGAAAAGCAATAGATGACAAAAACTCATTACTATGTTTGCTGTCTCTCTACACAAAATGAACAGACTGGTACTGTTCTTGTTCTCTGGGTGCCTGGCTACCAGAGTTCCAAATTCTGTTTGTTCCCTTGCCAAGGAAGTCACTTCCTTGGGTTCTGCTTACCTGAGCCCCTTCCTCATATAAGATGATCCCAAAGACCATATGGTATGATGGTTCCCCTCTCTCTCATGACACATGTACAACTGGACATTGTTACCCCACACACCCTGTCTCACTCTTCCCAGACAGCCCTGGGTATGGCCAGCTCCTCAGGTTTTGGGGAGAGAGCTGAGTTCATCAGTGTACACAGGAAATGATAATTCTCCACTAAAATATACATAATATAATCTTTGTCGAACGGGTATATAGTTATGTCCCAAGAAGAAGTTGTGACCATATTACCAAATGGAATATTGCAGTATATATTAAATACAAATCTCCAAAGTGAGTATGTGTTACCAAATACAACATTGACATTTGAAAATGTAAATCTTTCCATAAAAAGTTGGTTCTTTCAAAAAAAGTTGGTTAATAGTATCTTTGGCAGGAAACTCTGAAATCCTTTCTCCAAATCTAAAACTGAGTCCATTGTTGATCATTCCTTGTGCCATGTCCCTGAGGAACATTTCTTCACTGATATCATCTGGAACCAGAAGTCCAACCCAGGTCTAACTAAATGCAGAATTAGTTGTATAATTCCCTGATACAGAATTGTAGGGTTAATGGGTTGTAGGGTTCTGGTAAAGAGACTGGAGCTGGGATTTGTCCCTGAGACTATAATCAAATGGATCATGGGTGATCTCAATAGAATAGAATGTTACTTACACAAAATTATGATGTTTATTCACAAATATTTTAACTCATGCTACCTCTTACATCCACTGTGGAAGAAAAATGAAGAGAATAAATGTTTACTAGTTAACTGTATACTACACTATATATCTCTTTTCATTTATTCTTTTCAAAATAGATCTAAATAATCATAAAAGTCTCCTGCTGAGTTACAGTAGTATGAATTAGCAAAGTTTATTTGAAAATCTAGAATTTCCTATAACAAATACTACCCTTTCTGGATCACTGAAATAATGAAATATTAACACTCTATTTTTTTTCTGGAAGTCATATATATATATATATAATCAAATTTAGTGAGAAAGAACAATATATTATGTATTTTAAAATTCACAATAGAAATAAACCTGCACATCCCTTTGAGTTCTTGTGATTTCCTGTTACAGCTATATACACATTCCATCCACTGTCAAAATAAAGATAAAAGCCTGATTGTTTTCCCATCACTTTGTATATAATCTCTTTCTTAAAAAACCTCCAGCTCTCCTCATGCTTCCACCCTCCATAGAAAACTATTCAATTAAATTGTTTATATTGCCATTCCAATATATTTCTTTACTTTTAATGAAAATAAGTAGATATTTATTGCTGGATCATATGACAATTTATTTTTTTAATTTTTAAGGAAATTCCATTCTGTTTTCAACAAAGGCTACATCATTTTACGTTGCAACCAACACAAGCATTCTAACTTCTCCATATTCTCACAAACACCTATCATAATCATTATTATTTTGCTTTTGACTGTGGTCATTCATCTATTCTATAGATTGATTTTCTCACTCTGTTGATTTTGTCCTTGGAAGTGCCAGAGATTTTATGTTTGGTAGTCCTTTTTGTCTAGGTTTTATCTTATTATCTATGCTTTTTTAAATTAGTTCAATATCATCTTGCATAATGAAAGAATTTGTTGCTTTATTTTCATACATGTATACATAAGGACAGTTGCTTAAACCCAATCCTTGAACAGGTTCTCCTCTCCCTCCCCTGTTCCTCAGTCTCATGTCTTCTCTGTAATTTCCCCATGTTACAGGTATAAAAGGCCATACACATGTATTTTAATCATTGAAATTGCTAGAAACCCTAACTGGATGATTCTGAGATTGTGTTTCTACAGTATTGCACACACTCCCTTTTCCTTCCCTCTCCTCCTGCCCCCGACCCTGGGCTATAATTCCCACATCTTATGTGTTACTTCAAATTTGGTGAGTCTATTTAAAAAAACTGGACTAACTTTCATCATATCTTAGGTTTTAATCTACCTTCCACATATGAGAGAAAATATTCAACCCTTAAGTCTATGTGATTGGCTCATTTCAGTCAGCCTGAATTTCTCCATTTCCCACCATTTGGCTGCAAAAGCCATCATATCATTCTAATAACAGAGTAGAACTCCATTGTGTGTGTGTACACACACACACACACACACACACACACACACACACACACACACATATATAAAACAGGTTTTTAAAAAATGCATTCATCCAGCAAGGAGTATCTGGGTTGATTCTATAATTTAGTTATTGTAAATTGAGTTACTATAAACATTGATGTAGCTGTGTCTCTGTAGTATGCCTATTCTAACTCTTCTGGGAAAATACCCAGGAGTGGTATATGGGTTGTATGGTAGTTCCATCCCTAGTTTTTTGAAGAGTCTTCACACTGCTTTCCAGAGTGGCTGTACAAGTTTGCAGTCCCACCAATAGTGTGTTAGTGTTCCTTTCTTCCCACAAGTCCTCCAGCATCTGTTGTTGTTTGTATTGCTCATTTTTGCCATTCTGACTGGTGTGAGGTGGAATCTCAGTGGAGTTTTAATTTGGATTTCTGATTGCTAGTGATGAAGAACACTTTCTCATATATCTTTTTGTTTTTTGAACTTCCTCTGTTGCAAAGTTTCTGTTTAGTTCCACAGCCCATTTACTGATTGGAGTGTTTGTGTTTTTGGTGTTAAATTTTTTGAGAACTTTGTATATTTTGAATATTAGCACCCTGTCAGAGATGTAGCAGGTCATCATTTTCTCCCATTCTGTAGGTTATGTCTTGATCCTTTTGACTAATTCTTTAGCTGTGCAGAAGCTTTTTGGTTTAATGGCATCCCACTCATTAATTCTTGGGAGTCTTGCTAAGGAAGAAGATGCCTACACAAATATGGTGGAGTATTGACCCTATTTTATCTTCTAATAATTGTATGGTTGCTGGTTTAACACTTAATTGTTTGATCCATTTTGATCTAATTTTTGTGAATGGTTAGAGATAAGGATCTAGTTTCAGTTGTCCGCATATGGCTGTCCAGTTTGTCCAGCACCATTTAACAGACTGTCTTTCTTCTGAGGTATATTTTTGTCCCCTTTGTTGAATAGTGCTTTGGCTATTCTGGGTTTCTTATTGTTCCAAATGAACTTGAGAATTGATTTTTCTATATCTGTGAAGAATGACATCGGTATTTTGGGGGGATTGCATTGAATCTGCACAGCTTTTGACAGAATGGCCTTTTTAATTATATTGATTATGCCTAACCATGAACATGGGATGTGTTTCTATCATCTTAGGTCTTCTTTAATTTCTTTCTTCAGTGTTTGATAGTTTTGTAGAGGTCTTTTACTTCCTTTGTTAAGTCAATTCTTAAACATTTTATTCTTTTTGAGGTTATTGTAAATGGAATGGATTTCCTGAATTCTTCTGTGGCATTGTTGCCACAGAAGGAAATCAATAGGAAACTATTGATTTATGGGAATTGATCTTGTATCCTGACACTTTGTTGAGTTGATTTATAAGCTCTAGAAGTCTTCAGATAGCTTTTTTGGGTCTTCTAGGTATAGGATCATATCATTGGAAAATAGTTTGACTTCCTTTTTTCCTATTCAAGTCCTTTTAATTTCCTTCTCTTACCTGGCTAGAGTTTTGAGGACTAAATTTTATTAGAGTGGAGAAAGCAGACAGCCTTGTCTTATTCTTGAGTTTAGTGGGAAAGCTTTCAGTTTTTCTCCACTAAGTATAAAGTTGGCTGTGGGCTTTTCATAAAGCCTTTATAAAATTAATGTAAGTTCCTTGATCCCTATCTTCTCAAGAGTTTTGAGCATAAATGGGTGTTGAATTTTGTCAAAGGCCTTTTCTGCATCAATTGAGATGATCACATTTTTTTCTTTAATTCTGCTTAGGTGATGAATTACATTTATTTATTTGGATATGTTGAACCAGGATTGCATGCCTGGAATGAAGCCCATTTGATCATGATGTATTATCTTTTTGATGTGTTTTTGGATATGGTTTGCTCTGATTTTGTTAAGAATTTTTGCATCTATGTTTATCAGGGATGTTGATCTGGAGGTTTCTTGTCTTCATATATCTGTGTTGGATTTTAGTATCAGGGATATGGCTGCTTCATAAAATGTGTTTGGGAGGGTTCCATTCATTTCAAGGAATGGCTTAATAAGGAGCAGTGTCAATTCTTCTGTAAAGGTCTGGTAGAACTCAGGTGAAAGTCCATCAGGTTTTGGACTTTTCTTTTTTGGAAGACTTTTAATTGCTGTTAATACTGCTACCTGATACTGGTCTGTTGAGCTGCTCACTATCCTCCTGATTCAGTTTGGAAATGTATGTGGATAGGTAATTATCCATGTCCTCCATATTCTCCAACTTGGAGGAGTGTAGTTTTTTCAAAACAGTTTTTGATAATCCTCTGGATTTCAGAAGAGTCATTGATGATGTCTCCAACTAGGTGGCTGTCAATTTAATTAATTTTTTTGAAGAATCAACTCTATTTTGTTGGTCCTTTGCATTGTTTTTAATGTTCTCAATTTCATTGATGTTGGCTCTGATCTTGGTTTTCCTGTCTTCTACTGGATTTGGGATTGGATTGTTCTTTTTGTAAAGATTTGAGGTGGAGCATACATTTATTTGGGTTTTCTCCTGATTTTCCATGAAGGCACTCAATGCTATGAATTTACCTCTTATAAATCCTTTTATAGGGTCCCAGAGATTACAATATGTTGTGTTTCATTCTTACTCATTTCCAAGATTTCTGTTCTCATTTCCTCTTTGATCCATTCTTCATTTAAGAGGGTGTTATTCAATATCCATGTGTTATGTCCTTCCCATTATTTTTAAATTTTATTTATTTTTGCCTTTAATTGCTAGGATCATACTGTTGTGATCTGATATGATAAATGGGATTAAATCAACTTTTTTATACTTGCTAAGATTATCTTTGTGGACTAAGATATAATCTATTTTGAAGAAGAAGGCAAGTGCTGCTGATAAGCTAAACTGAGCCCCTTTTGGATAGAATATTCTATAGATGTCTGTTAGGTTCATTTGACTTACAGAGTTGTTTAGGCTGGAGTTTTCTTTGTTGATTTTTTTTGTTTTGATGATCTACTATTAAGGTATATTAAAGTCCCCCAGTATTATTGTGTTGATATCTATACAAGCTTTAATGTCATGAAATAATTTTTCAACATATTTGGGAGCATAGGCATTTGATGCATAAATGTTAACTATGGTTACATCTTCTTGATGTAGACTTCCCTTAATTAAGATGTAGTGGCCATCTTTGTCTCTTCTAATTTTTGTTTGAAAACTACTTTTTTGGGTATAAGTGTCATAACACTGCCTTACTTTGGGGGGCCATAAGTCCGGTAGGTTTATTTACAACCTTAGACTTTCAATCTGTGGCTATCTTTGATTGTCAGTTTAATCTCCTATAAACAGGATATTTGTTAGATTTTGTTTTTTGATCCAGTCTACTCACCTGTATCTTTTGTTTGGGGATTGGCGCATTGAGTCTATTCACATTCAGTGTTAGAATAAATATGTGATTTTGCCTCCCTGGATTGTGACCTTTGCTGTATTTTGTGCCATCTTGGATACCTTTTAGTGAGTTATACTTTTATTGACTTTCCTCTGATTGTGGGCTGTGAGAGTTGTTAGCTTGTTCCTCTGTTTGAAGCTTGTCTTTGAATATTCTTTGTAAAGCTGGTTTTGTGTTCATGTATGTTGCTAATTTGTTTTGGTAGTTCTGTTTTTATTTACCCATTAAAATTGAAAATGAGGTTTGCTGAGTATAGTATTTTTGGCTGATAATTATTTTCTTTCAATTCTCGAAAAAATTTGTTCCACATTCTCCTCACCTTTATGGTCTGATTTGAGAAATCCACTGTAATCCTTATTGGTTTGCTTCTGAATATGGCTTGGTATTTTTCTCTTACCACTTTTAACATTCTTTCCTAGTTTGCTCTAGTATTCATGCTGAATATGATGTATTTAAGTGAGTTTCTCATTAGGTTAGGTCTTTTTGTTGTCCTAAAAGCCCCTTGAATGTAAATATCTGGATCAATTCTAATATGGAGGAAATTTTCTTTGATTATCTTATTGAGAAGGTTCTTTATGCCATTTTTTTGTTGTCA
>PVKS010051262.1:0-11216 GCA_004027875.1 Aplodontia rufa | reverse complement strand
TGCAGACTCTTCTCGAAGTGTGGAACTAGCAGCTGAGGCTAGGTCCCTGGTCCTGGGGTGGCTTGTGGAGCGCCGTCCTATAAATTTGGGGAGGTGAGTGGGCACGGCCACTCTGGGTGGGCGTCATGGGGAGGTCACAGGTTTGCACCAATCATTTGGGAAAGACCCCCATGGCTGCTGGTATAAGTGCTGTGAGGGCAGAGGGAACAGGGGGCAAAGTAGGGGCAGGGTAGCAGGGGCAGGAGGGAACTCAGGCTGCAGCTCTGTGCCTGGGTAGTATGGAAGGGGAAGCAGAAGACTGCTGGACCAGTCTTGAGGCTAGGGTTGCCTGTGTGGCTACAGAGGGCCTCCTTGCTCAAGTGGACAGGCTGTTGAGGGACCCTGCAGAGTCAGGCCAGTGTGGAGCAAGGAACCCGCTGGAAGGGGCAGGAGACTGGGTTCCAGGCCAGGGGAGGCCAGAGTGCCCCAGGCTTACACACCAGACAGGTGTCCCCACACTTGAGGTTTGAGAACCTGCACATGGAGAGGAAGGAAGGAGCCAGGGGGTCAGCGTAGTTCAAGTCTCTGCTAGGCCTGAGTCCTCCTGACCCTGTTCTTCCTGGACAGGGAAGACACCCACCTCCAAGGGGCCTGCTCCTCGCCCCCCAGGCAACTTCAGGCAGCTCCAGGCAGCTTCTTCCCCTGGACATCAGCTGGGCAGCCTCCCGTTCCTGCACTGCCCCCTTGTCACAGCACAGGGACTGCACACCTGGCCAGTGTGTGAGTCAGCTTTCCTGTACCCTAACAAGCACCTGGGGTACTCAGCTCTGGAGGAGAAAGGCTTTATTCCAACTCACAACTCTGGAGGCTTAGGCCTGGGGTCCTATGCTCCCAGTCAAAAGACACACCCCAGTGACCAGCAGACCTCCCACTCACCTACTCCTGAAGTTCCCACCACTCCCCACCATACTCTGGGACCCTGCCCTGTGGAGGTGGGCAGTCCTGTGTGAGGCTGTGGAGCAGCTCGACCTGCATGAAGTTTGGGGTGCTGGGTTCTCCCAGCTGGTGGTATGTGCCTTTTGGCCTGCATTTGCAAGTAGGGTCTTGGAAGCTGGCGGTGGCCTCCCTGAATTGCCCATTCTGGAGAGTGTCCCCATCCCTACCAGGGTCCTCCTGCCCAGCACTCAGGTGCCCAGCTGGGCCTTCCCTGGGAGTTCTGCTCTCCCTGGCAGGGGTGGCCACTGGGCTCTGCCTCTGCCCAGCAAGTGGACACCCAGCTGGGACTTCCCTGGGGGTTCTGCTCTCCCCGGCAGGGGTGGATGCCACCTTCTGCCCTAAAAGTGGGTGCCTGGCCGGGCCTTCCCTGGGGGCTCTGCTGTCCCTGCAGGGGTGTTCACTGGGCTCCACCTCTGCCTACCTCATTCCTTGGGCTGGTGATGCTTCCGCTGCCACCAGGCCTGACTTCCCTTTCTCTGAGTTCAGGGCTTTTTGCGTTGGTGCCTTTCATTAGTGATGGGGGCAGAATATGGATTGAGCAGATGCAGAATGCCGTGTCTGTCGCCTCCCACCTTTTTCCAGTGTAGGAGAAATGCCATTTTCTCTGACTGCGCTCCAGGAATGGTTTCTGCAGCCTCCTTTTCATCAGGAAAACCCTACCTTTCTTCTCTCTGACATTTTCGCAAGACCTAATAATAGTACCTCCCCTTATTGTGAGTGTGCATGGATCATTTCATGAGGCAGGTTTATTATTGGCCCAGGGAGGGTGAGTAACCCACTCGATGTCACACAGTGTGTGTGAGAGAGCAGATGGGGAGGCTGACTCTGGGCCAAGCACGATGTTCACCCTCCCAGGGTCGTTTGGCCTCTGAGATGCAGTATTTGGAAAAGGACTTAGAGGGGCAGCCCCTTCCCCATGGAGGCATGGAATCTCCTTTACCCAGGACCCCAGGTGTCTGCATTTCTTCTGTCTGCGGAGAGGAGTGGGTGATGCCTGGCTTGCTCCCTGTCCCTCCTGTTCTGCAGGCCCTGAGCCTTTGCTGATTTATGCAGCTGAGTTCAGGTTTCCCCTGACAACTGCTTCCAGATTTGCAGCGTGACTCACAAAGTCCTCTCCTCCAGGAGTGAACCAGAGATCGCAATACTGAGTTGTGCGGACTCCTGGATCAGGCAGTGCCTGCACCTCACCTCCCCTGGTGCTTCCTGTGAGTGGACTGTGATTTCTTCAAATGCACAGGGTTTCAACGGCTGTGGTTCAGCACCACCTCCCTGAGCCCTGCGGGGTCTCCTTGCAGCATGACCTTAACCTCTGCAGCTCCCCACCCCAAGACGGTCCTCCTTGGAGTGATGGTCCTGGAGGTGCTTAAGGCAGGCCAGCCCAGGTTTCCTAGGACAGAGGCCCGCCCACCATGCCATGTCCCTGGGCTGCCCACCAGCCTGGCATGGGGTGCTGGCTGCTGCAGCCAACACAAACCCTCACTTCCACCTCCGTCCTTCTGGCCTCACCTGCTCACCCCTGCCTTCCGTGGAGTGTGGGGTATGCAGGGTGAGAAGCAGCTGGCATCAGGATGCATGGGCCTATCAATGGGTATTTGTAGGTGGTAAGCTCTCTTCACATTAAGAAGTGTTCCCAGACAGCATTAGATTAATTAGCTGCAAAAGATGAAGCATTGTGCACTACCAAAACCCTAAGAAATGGGGCTGGAGCCGTAACTCAGTGGTTGGTTTCAGCACTTGCCTGGCATGCACGAGGATGTGGGTTCAAACCCCAGTGCCACACACACAATGAAGTGTTGGAGCATCCAAAACCAGATGAAAAACTAAATAAAATTGAATCCCTCCTTCTCCCTCCACCTCTGTCCCTCTCTCTCTTTCTAAAGAAAATTAATAAAAACATAACCTGAGAAAAACTGCAGGAACCCAGAGTCCTATATCTCACCAGATTCGTAGACAAAACAGTCTTTTTTGGGGTGGTTACTGGGAACTGAACCTAGGGTTCTCTAACCCTGAGCCACATCCCCAGCCCTTTTTTGAGTCAGGGCCTCACTAAGTTGCCTAGGCTGACCTTGAACTTGTGATCCCCCTGCCTCAGCCTCCCAAGTCACTGGGTGTACAAAGGTGGTCATCATGCCCAGCTCAGCTGACCTCATTCTTGAAAACTTTTCAGAATTCTCCACAAGACCGGGGACTTTGCCATCATCCCATTCTCAGAAGCAAGTGTGGTTTCCTGTCTGTGGGTTGTGTGGACAGAGTGCTACCAGTCACCATGAGCCACACAGGTTGAGGCTGGACAGCACTTGCCTGGCTACTGTCTCCTGCTTTGGGTGTGTGCTGGTGGTGGTGACCACTGTCCAAGAGACTAGACCATAGGTTGTGACTGTGCATCACAGTTCCGTGGTCAGAAGCTGCCTCTCGATAGGAGGATGGCAGGTTCAAAGCCAGCCCCAGCAACTTAGTGAGACCCTGTCTCAAAATAAAATATATAAAGGGCTAGGGATGTGGTTCAGTGGTGAAGTGCCCCTGGGTTCAATCCCTGGTTCCCAAAAAGAAGGAGAAGAAGCAGCAGCAGCTGCTTCTCGAGTCCCTCCTGGAGGTGTTGCTGTCCCTCAATCTCTTGCAGGTGGACCGGCATCTCTGTGGCACCCAAGCTGCCCTGAGGTCCTCCTCCTGGAAGCAGCTCTTTCCCACCTAGGCTCCTGCTGCCTTGGGAGATTCTTTTGTTTACGATCACTGCTTTTAACTGGCCAGAAGGAAGGGGTCTGTGCTGGGGCATGAGTTGGAGCTCAGGCAAAGCAGACTGGCTACATACACAGGGGTGCTTGCAGCTGGCAGAGCTGTCTGATTCTGCATCATGTTCCTCATGTTGAACTTGGGACACTCCTGCTAACAGACCTGACACTTTAGTCCTGGGACTTGCTGGCCACCAGGTCATGCACGGACTGTCCGTGGACTGAGAATAGCTCATAGGGGTAGAAGGTCCAAGACCACATCACAGGATGAATCTAGCCCTCCTGGCTTGCATCCCACCCCTTGGGGGCCCCTGGGTCCCATCAGAGAACGAGGGCTGACGTCTGCCCAGTGGGTGCCTGGATCCCCATGGAGGTGGGCAGTTAAGGCTGAGGGGATGGTTGGAGGCCACTCTCCACGTGGGCCAATGTGGGAGTGAGGGTGAACAGGTCCCTGCATCTGTGCCCCGCGTCTGTGCTGATGAAGAACGCTCCTCTCCCGAGTGCTCTTGGGGAGGAGGACTGAAGAGCCCTCTTCAGCCAGCCCCTAACCCTTCCGCAGAGATTGACCACAAGACGACTACCATCTTGCTGGACGGCCGGCGGGTAAAGGTGCAGCTCTGGTGAGTGAGGCACCTGGCCCAGGACACTGACACTTGGCCCTGCCCTGTGGCCACAAGCCAGCTAGCAGATCCCCACAAGGGAGGCCACACCACATGGCTGAGCTAGCCAGGTTCTGCGTGGCCAGCAGGGCTGAGGGGCTGAGGGTTTGCTGACCAGTGTGCCTGCTGCTCCTTCCCTTGAGGAACTCCATCTCTTCTGTAGGCTCAGGATGGATGTGGAAGGGCCCACAAAAGGCCAGGGTGCTTCTCCCTGGACTGGACCTCCTTCTAGGTCCCCCTGGGTGGGCCTGACTCTGAGCCACAGATGGAGGAGGAGAATTTTCTACTGCTGCCAATCCCAGGCTAGTTGCCGGCTCTTCCTATCTGACCATCCTAACCCACTCCAAGCCACACACCTCCAGCAGTCAGGGTCCCCAAGGCCAGCCAAGGGAGCCTCTCTCCACAATGTCCTCCATTCCTGGCTCTGTGACATGAGTGCCTGGCATCTGAGGGCTGCATTCCCAGCCTCCACCAGCCCCTGCCTCAGAGGCTGATTCTGCAGGACCTCTGAGAGGCCTATCTGCCCTCACAGTGCAGCTTGAGTCTCCAAATCTGTTTCTGGCCTGGGCTGTCTGTCTTAGTGAGTGCCTCCAAGTCCACGGTTGCCCCAGTTGGACTCCAGAATCGTCTTTGGCTCTTCTTCCTTCATCTCTCCTGTACCTCTCTACTCCTCCCTCCATGTTCCCTTTGGTACTGGGGATTGAATTGCAGGGTTGCTTTACCACTGAGCTACACACCCACCTGTTTTACTTTTTATTTTGGGATTGAGGCTTGCTAAGTTGCTCAGACTGACCTGAAATTTGTGCTCCTCCTGCCTTGGTGAGTAGCTGAGGTTACAGGTGTGTGTCGCCATGCCTGGCTGATGCTTTCCTTTCTTGCATCCCCATGTGAGGGCCTCTAGCCTTCTGCTCACTGTCCTCAGGAAACCATACCTCTAGAGTCCTTAGAGTTCCCATGTGCTCAGAATCTAGCCAGGTGTTTGCAGGAGCCCTTGTGTGTGGCCAGGCCACAGCTGTGTCCACCGCAACCCCTTTGCACTGTCACTACCACCTTGGATCCCTGGGCGTGGTCCTCCCTGATGTCCAAGGCTGGTCCCTTGGCCTGCTCCCCAACCCATACTCACTTTATCCCAAATCTGTAGCCCCTGTGCTGGGGCTGTGCTCAGGACTGTGGCCCACAGCAGGGCTGGTGAGGAATTGTCCTGGCTGTCACCTCGTGGGACCTGCCACATCTAACAGGCCCCGGGGCCCTCTGGACTCTCACAGAAGCTAGCACGTGGATCTCCATCCTGCCACCCCTTGCCCATGGACTCCCTGGCGGCTTCCATGTGGGTGAAAAACAGATCTCTAGGTCGATCTGCTTCTCAGGAAACAGGTGCTTGAACCCAGGTCATTGGCAACAGCCAGGGCACCCACCAAGCCCCAGTCCAAGTGTCAGCATGCCCTGCTGCTTACTGGGGGCATGGCTTCTATCCCCAGAATCACCCCTGAAGTGGAGTATAAACTACACATGAAAACAGTTATGTCATTGCTGTTAAGGAAGAAGCTTGGAGCCAGGGAGGCTGAGGCAGTAGGATGGGCAACAGGATGCTGCTAGCCTCAGCAACTGAGGGAGACTCTGTCACAAAAAGGACTGCAGATGTGACTCAGTGGTAGACTACTTGGCTGGCATCCACAGGGCCCTGGGTTTAATCCCTAGTACCCAAAGAGATTCCTAAGAGGCTCCACTGGGGACACAGCACTGGGGACCTGCCTCTGGGGAGGTCCTGCTTTACCCTTGTGGTTTCTCGGAGCACCACCCTGGTACTGGCACCCAGTGCATCTGCAGAGTAGGAGCCTGCTGGGTTCCCCCTCCTGATTTATTAGGCTCACGTCTGAGAGGCTGTCACATGAGCTGCCTTTGGTGTCATCGGAGGCCAAAGGCTTTGTGCCACAATGGCCTGTTTCTCCCCCAGTGTAGACTCAGATTCCTTACTACACAGTGCTATCTCCAATTAAACAAAATGTAAAAACCTGCATTAGATTGAAACGTTTGAGGATCATGTTAAAATCCATCATTATTTTTTCTAGCTTGACTTTTAAAATGACAATGAGAAAAGCAAAAGAGACCAGGACACCCTGACATCTGATGGCCTTGTTGGGTCTTGGACTGGCTGTGTGATGGACACAGAAAACTGGACAGTGTGCAGTGTGCTGCAACTTCAGGACCTGGTGGTCAGGAGGAGCGTGACTCTGGTCTAACGGTCTGCAACCTCTTTTCCAGGGACACATCAGGGCAGGGACAACTCTGCACAATATTCCGCTGCTACTCGAGGGGTGCACAGGTAACGTAGCTCCCTGAAGTCTGGAGCTCAAGCTGGCTTTGAATGTCGGTATCAGAAATGCTTAATGAGCCACCTTCAGTGGAGGATAAGTTAAGCAGGCGCATGAGTAGCTCAGTGAGGTTAACTTGCGCAGCGACGGCTGGCACAAGCCTCTGGGCTGCACGGCTGTGTTTGTGCGTGCCAGCACATCTGTGTGTACACACATGCATATGAGCTGCATGTCTGAGCACACTCGTGCTCTCACTCCATCCAAGGTGGGTGGCCTCGTGCCTCACAGGGTGGTGACTGCTGTGTGTCCCCACATCCCACGGCCTTGGCATGCTCACAGCTGCAAGCCCTGGTCCTCAATTCAGCTTGACATTTGAGGGCTTATTGAGGAGCAGGTGAAATGTCCTTGGCAGTGATGACATCAGTGTCAAAGTGTGTGGTTTGTGTTAAATAAGCAAAATAGCTGTTCAGTTAGAAAGCCAGTCAGCCACCAAGCCCAGTGGTCAGGCCCAGGTGGCTAGTCGCCTGCAGCTGGGTTCTCTGTTAAGCCTTGTGCCCTCTGCCCAAGGCATGATCCTTGTCTAAGACATTGCAAACCGCTGGTCTTTTGATGGCATCAATCGATGGATCAAGGAGATCGATGAGGTACAGAGACATGGTTGCCCGAGTTCCACATGGGCCAGGGCACAGGGCAGGGGCCCTGAACTGGGCTAGGCCCTGTGCAGCCAGAGAACCTGAAGCACCTGGATCAGGCTGCAGGCAGCCTTTGGATGGGCTGAGGTCAGGCCCCAGGTCCCAGTTTCACTGCCTGCTGGGGCCAGGCAGGTGGCGGGGGGGGGGGGGCAGTGACTGGGCTGCTGCCCGCTGGCATCCTGACCAGCCCACATGTCAGCAGGGACACCAGTGGTCAATGCCAAGCCTATGGTCTTAGGGTCCCGTGGCCTAGGGCTGGGCTGCAGCTCGTGGGGTGGAGCTCTGGAGCAGAGAATGTACCTAACTCGGGTGAGGCCCTGGGCTCCACCCCAGCCCTGCAAAACAACACAAAACAAAAATAAGAACATGCAAACTGGACCTTCATTGTCTCACAGTTCTGGGGGCAGAAACCCACAGTTGTGGTGTAGACAAGTCTGTCCTGCCTACCAGCTCCTGTGGGTTGCAGCCAGTGGGCATCCCTGGGCCTATGACCCTCTTTCCAGTCCTGACCTGCAATTCCATGTGGCTTCTCATCATTGGCCCTCTGTGTCCTGCCCTCCTCTTATGGGACTGGTCATTAGAGTAGGGCCCACCCTAGTCCAGCGTGACCCCACATTAAGTGGTAACATCTCCAGTCAAAGTCCCATTCTGAGGTCCCCACATGAATCTGTGGGAGGCCCCATGGCCCAGGCCACTCATGGTGCCACCACCAATAGCCCAAGTGGCCTGTTTTCCTTGCCTCTCCACCCCCAGCATGCTCCTGGTGTCCCCAAGATCCTGGTGGGGAACCGTCTGCACCTGGCATTCAAGCAGCAGGTGCCCACTGAGCAGGCCCAGGCCTATGCTGCTCACCTGGGTGTGACCTTCTTCAAGGTCAGCCCTCTGTGCAATTTCAACATCACCGAATCCTTCGCAGAGCTGACCAAGATTGTGCTACTGCAGCATGGGATGGAACGGTTCTGGAGGCCGAGCAAGGGTGGGCCAGGAGGGTCACTCTAGGTGCCACTGTACCCACCAGATGTGTAGGCTGCTCCACAGCCCATGGGAGGCAGCTCAAGGCCACTGTTTCTATTCTCAAAAAGTAAGTGTAGTTAATCCGGGAGAAATGATGACCACACTTTGGAGGTCTGCACCTGGGTAGAGGTGCAGGCACGCAGTTTTGATGCATGTGTGAGAACCACAGCCACAGGTGTCCCCAGGTCTTGGGAGGGAGACAGGCAGCTGGGGGCCTCACCTGCTGGCCAGACCCAGGCAGGGATGGCACAAACTAAGCACAGTCTCCTTCTTTCCCAAGTGCTGAGCCTGCAAGACCTCTGCTGCTGGGCCATGGTGTCCTGCACACTGGTGCACCTGGTGGACAGGCTCCCGCTGCCCCTGGCCCTGCGGGGCCACCTCAAGTCCTTCTCCATGGTCCCCAGCCTGAACACCAGGATGGTGCACGGCCGCTCCTACTTGCTCACCACCAGCTCCACCCACAAGAGAAACTGACTCTGCAAAGCCAGGACAGCCCGCCTGACCCAGAGCCCAGGCTAGCACTGCACCAGAAACAACTGCAAAATTTCATAGGGAAAACTGCCAGCGCCTCTCCTGCAGCTACAGCTGCAGATGGCAGACATGGGCTGCCAGCCCTCAGGGGGGCCCACACGCCCTCCAGGTGGCACAGATGCTCACCGGCCTTTCTGCCTGCCCCTGCACGAGGCACTTGCTACAGACCTGGGTGTACAGAGGAAAGCAGGCCACAGGAAATCCTGACTGCTGCTCCTACCAGGACTACAGTGCAGCCTCTTCCTCAGCCAGACGCGATGGCCCCGCAGCACTGCTGGTGAGGTTCACTGCGTCCTCCTGGTCAAAGGGGCCCTTCAGTAAGCATCCCTTTCCACGTCAGTCAGTCTGTAAAGTGCTGCAGGTGCACGTGGATGTAACAGATCCGTTCAGTTTGGGGACGAAAAGGGCTTGATGACGTTTTTGCTATGTTGTTTTCTCCATTTGGAGATTAACAAGTGGTTTGTATTCGGGTTTTTCTGTAAATCTACATCTTTTGTACAAGGTATTCCACCAGTCACGGAGCTACAGGAAGAAATGTCAATGTAGCTTCAACCCATTGGCTGGCTAAGGTGCGGGGAGAATGTGGTCGTTCAAGATCAATAAAGTGCACACATGTTCCTCTTCTGGCAGGGCTGGCTCTGCTCAGGGCCTCATGCCCTTCTCAGGGGCTTCAGGGCCTGATGTAGATGTGCCAGGGCAGCTCACCTTCAAGGTGGCCCAAGGCTCGGCTTCTGACCTGAGAAGAAATGCAGAGGAAGAAAACCAGAAGCGCTGTCAGCTGCTCCCAGGTGCCTGCCCATGCATCTGGGAGAGGCACCCCTGTCCTGGCAGGCTCAGAGCGGCCACTAGTTTTCCCCAAGACAGAATCCTTGCTGAAGGCCATGCTGGAGGCCATGCAGCTGGAGGTCAAGAGTGGGGAAGAGTTGATGTAAAGTGTGGAAAGCTCAGGTGTCCTGCTCCTGCTGTGATCAGGGTATGTTCCCAGTCCAGGGGATGCAGGTGTCAGGAGCAACACCTTCACTCAGACATGTGGAGCACCTGGCCACTGAACACCATCAACAGGGGCAAGATGAGGGGGACAGATGTCCACAGGGGAGCAGGTGAGTGACTGGACAGAGGGGAATCTGAGGGGACAGCGCCCCTCCAGGGATGGCCAGCCTAGGAGCACATCCTTGCCTCTGCTGTGCCCCCATGCAGGGAGAGCAAGGCCCCCAGCAGACTGGCTAAACAGGGGCCGCAGGGCCTCAGCTCTCCCCAGGATAAGGAGAGCTGTATGCAGAGGCCAAGTTGGAGGCCCGCAGAGGCCACCCCCCTCCCAGGCTTGTGTGGAAGGACATGGGCTCTGCAGGTCCAGTCCCCCAACCCGGCCACATCAACACTCTTCTCCTTTTTCTGATTTTCAGTTGAAAGTTGTCCACCTGTGTCCTAGAAGGGGTAGAACACAGGCCCCCAGGCCCCTGTGATCTGGAGCACACAGGCCACCTGGAGGCTGTGACTCTCAGGGAACAGGGGCGCCACCAGTAGTGCTGGAGGCGGAAAGGGGCACTGCAGGCAGCTGCAGGGGCCGGCTTTGAAGTTGTGATCCTTCTGCTTCAGCCTCCTGAGCTGCTGGGATTACTGGTGTGCACTGTGCCACCACCCCTGGCTAGACATCTGTTATTTCAAGCCCCTAGGCTGTGGTAACTTGCGCTGGCAGGACCAGGAAACTAACGCAAGGAGGAAGTTGGCAGGGCGCGCTGCCAAGGGGAGAAGAGGCTCCGCTGCAAAGTGCACACAACTGTGGCGGCACATGTTGGGTGGGGAAGGAGCTTTGAGCTGGACACACAGACAATATCCCTGACCTGCAGGCGGAACCCCAGACAGCATGTCATTGTCCCTTTCCCCCATGGCCTTACTGCTTACAAAATCTGTCCCAAGTGTGAACATGAGTGCAGGTGTGGGTGCAGGTGTGCAGTGGCTGCTTCCAAACCTGCAGCTTCAGAACCTGCCCTTGAGTCACCAAAATCCAGGCTGTGTGGGACCTCCCTTGCTGGCAGCCACTGAGAAGAGGAACATTTCAAACAAGGAATGGGGGGCAGTGGAGGAGAACAAGGCAGGGCCACAGGCCATGGGCACTAACCAAAGTGAACTTCCCTGGGGCAGCCCAGGACTGCCCACCTGTCCCAGGGACAAGGCCACCACGAGGACTGGCAGTCACCGGGCCAGGTCCACTGTGGTGCCTGGAACTAACGAAATCCCGCCTCTCCTCCCACCTTCCACTCTGAGGTCCCCCCACCTCCTACCTTCCACACTGAGGCCCCCACC
>PVKS010051261.1:0-11216 GCA_004027875.1 Aplodontia rufa | reverse complement strand
GTAAAAGTAACCCACAATATCTAAACAGCCCATTTTGTCCCATTCTATTCAGTTGATCACTACTCACATGACAGCTGAGGCTGAAGGCTCAGCTGGGCTGGATGTCCATGATAGCTGGCAATTGATGACTGTTAGCTGAGATCACAGTTGGGCTAATTCTTGGTGCTTGAGCTTCTCACAGAAGGGTGGTTGGTTTCTGAGAATATCCTAAGAGCAAGCATTCTAAGAGACCTAGGTAGAGTTTACAAATCTTATAAGCCAACTTAGGGAGTCACAGCATTGATTCTGCTTTATTCTATGGTCAAAAATGAGTCACCAATTTGGCGATGAAAGAGATGGTTCTGTAATGGTGTGAATACCAGGGAGCATGGTTCCTTGGGGCCCATCTTTGGAGACTAGTTACCTCATGTACTCAAAGTTCCAGATGGTGATTTACTCCTGTGCATGAGACAATGAAATTATGTGGGGAGTAGCACAGATTCTCAAATAGCTTGGTGCCTAAGAGAGACCGCCTTCAGTAAAGGCTGCCCAGGTCAGCCCAGAGCAAAGATGAGTAGACAGATTAGGTTGTATGTCAGTACAAATAAAAATTAAACTTTTTGGTCCAACTCTAATGGGTGAGTTGAAGAAGAACAAAGAGATCCTATTTCCTGAACAACTTTGATGATGTGGACATCAAGTGGGGAATGAGGAACTCTTTTTAGATATCAAGGGGGGATTGCCCTTTGACATGAGCTGAAAGCAGTGGCACATGCCTGTGATCCCAGCAGATTAAAAATTTTAGGGTTTGGCAAGACACAGTGGCTCAAGAGGCTAAGGCAGGAGGATCATAAGTGCAAAGCCAGCCTCAACAACTTGAGAGGCCCTAAGCAACTAGCAAAACCCTGTCTCAAAAAATAAAAAGGACTGGGGCTGTGGCTCTGGTTAAACAACCCTGGATTCAATCCCTGGTACAAAGGAAAAAAAAAAAAAAACACATGGACATGTAAGGGTTCTTTGGGATAGTCAGGCCACAGATAGGATGGGAGCCAAAGTTGAGGCCTAGTCAAAATGAGACTGAGAGGAGCAAACTAAAAGAGAGTCTTGTCACTCTCTGTTGATCATGTTACCAAGTTCTAGGCCAGAATCCTGACTTAGGGGATTCCAACAAACAAGAGCCAGTCACTTGCCCCCTAAAACAAGCAGAAAAGGTAATGGCAAAAGGCAGGAAAATAAATATGTTGGGAAGACAAAAATATGAGATTCAGTATCTCAGCCCTGTCATAAGGGTGCTGGCAGGAAGTTTAGGTTTAAACAGAAAAAGAATTGGTAAGAAGTATTAAGCAGTCTTGGTCAAACTGTGGTCTGGTTGATGATTACTTCAGTTCTGGCTCCAGAGAAGTCTTTATCCTTCCAGGGGTCTAGGATACTATACAAGCAGGTAGTGGAAAGTCCCTTAGTTTTGAAGGGGGATGAGAGAGGTATATTTAGGTCTAATAAACGTGTATTGCCAGTTTTTAAATGAAAACTCCTTAAATAATTAACATGCCTATGTGCAAAGCTGAGCAGTGACCTGACTCAAAGTTTAAGATGAAGATTTATCCTGCTTTCAGTTACACCTTAGGCATCTGCAGGCCTAAGTGAAGAGTCACTGATTTTAGTAAAAATAGCCAAAGTTCCTGTTGTACTTAAAAGAGTGTTCTCATCTCAGAGTAAAATCCATTTAAAAATTCCAGTAAGAGCCTATAAATTCTGGCCCCCTTGCCTCTGATAGTCAACTACACTCTCCTTTTTCTTTTGGCTTCAGCAAACACATACTGCAGAACCTAATGCTTCAGGCATGATAGGCAAGTGCCCTACAATACTGAGGTACACCCTAGTCCTTATTTTGAGACAGGATCTTCTTGCTAAGTTGCCATGGCTGGTGTGACAGACTTCTGATTCTGCTGCCTCAGGCTCCTGAACAGCTGGGTTTGTGCTACCAGTTCTTGGTAGTTTTACATTCCTTGAAAAGGCCAGGCATGCTCCCACCTTGGGGAATTTGAATTTGTTTTTTATTCTGCCAGCTGATCCTTGGCACATTCGTCTTCTGCAGGTCTATCTTCAAATGTCACCCATTTCATGAAGTGTTTCTTAACTACTTTATGTAAAATTACAAAACCTTCTTTCCCTGAGTTCCTGTTTCCCTTCCTTACTTGGTTAGTTAAGCACAATTATTTTTTTTTCTTTCTCACAGAATTTAAGCCACATGTGTGCAGAGAGGTTTTGCCAGGTTTGTTCAGTGTGTGTGTGTGTGTGTGTGTGTGTGTGTGTTTTAAAGAAAGAGAGACAGTAAGAGAGAAGCAGTTATATTTAGTTTTTCATGTGGCTTTTGTTGCTCTGACACTTTGTTGTGTACGTGGTGCTAGGGTTTGAACCGGCATCCTTGGGCATGCCAGGCAAGCACCACAAATGGCAAGCCACCACTCCAGCCCCCACTGTTGTATTTCTAACATTTAGAAAAGTATCAGGCATAAGACTCTGTGTGTGCGCGCGCGCACACTTTCAGTGTGTATGCATATATGAAAGAAGAAGTAATGGAATCTTAGGCAACAGTGAAAATGAATGAACTTTGCATGTGTCAAGACAGAATAATTTCCAAGTGTTCTTGTTGACTAAGTCACAGAAGAACATTTAGCTATCTTTCTGTAACTGGGAGGCAGTGATTTTAAGACTCCTGCCTCTATATATTAGAACCATGGATGCTCAAGTCCATTATATAAAATGACACAATGTTGGCATATAAACTATGCACATCCTCCCCTATACTGTAAATCATCTCTAGATTACATATTTTATGTAATGCAATGCCTCCACATCACTTCACTCATAGATCCAGTGATGTGGGGGTTTTGAGATGTGGCCAGATTCTCTGCTCCCGCTGGCAAATGGAGCTTAAACTGATTACAGATTCCAGCAGCCAAAATAGCCTGTTTTCTAATGTTTGCAGCTATTCCCAGTTAAAACTGGGAATTTGGGCTGGCTGCAGGTTTCTGCAGCTGAAATACGTGTTAGCAGCTACCCAACTAAGAGGTTTTTCTCCGCTACTGTTGAGCAATGCATTGCAGTTCTTGGTGTAGAAGCACACCCTGGGAATTCAGTGCCAATCTTCTGGGTTCTTGTCTCGTGAATTTGAAGAATAAAATCTGCATGGACAACCATGGAAGGGAAGAGTAAAAACAGTAGGATTTATTTAAGGAAGGAGTGCACAGTGTCCACAATGCAGAGGGGCACCTGGAAGCAGGATAATGTTTTATGTGCGACAGACCAGGGATTATATTGGTTTGGGGTATGAGCCTTGATTAAGATTCCTGAAAAGCAGGCATTAAGAAAATCACCAACATCATTGGTTAAACTCTATGTGAAAAGGCATTGAAACTAAGCACCAAAGTCATTGTTAAAATCTACGCAAATCGGGTAAGCAAATCTTTCCTAGTTTCCATCTGTGTTCACACCTACTTCTTCATTTTCCTGCCTCTGGGGGGAAAAAAAAAAAAGGAGTTGCACCCACAGGTGAATCTCATGAAGGTCCAGCACATGCTTTTTTTTTTTTTTTTTTTTAAAGAGGGGCAGTGAAAAAAATCATTTAGTTTTTTATGTTGCTTTGACACTTTGTTGTGTACATGGTGTTGGGATTTGAACTCTGGTCTTTGCACATGCCAGGCAAGAGCCTTAACCATTGAGCCATGACTCTAGCCCCACCCCATCACCACTGGTTAGCTTCTAGGTGTGGTTGAATGGGGCTCATTGTCCTGACTACCTAGCCATTTTGCTATCTCTCCTAATCTCTCCCACCAGCATAGTACTCTGTAGTGTTACAAAATCAAATTTTTAATTTGCTTTTTTGGAACTTTTCTGGATTTTTTTTCCTGAATATTTTTGATCTGTAGTTGGTTGAATCCACCAAAGAGGGAACTAACTTGCAGGGAGAGAAGGCCAACTTCATATAGTAGATTCCCTTTATGTGAAGATCAAAACCTGCAAAAATAGCTTTCACTCATTTATGGAGGCTGGAGCTAAACCCAGGCCTGTGTGAAACATAGTCAATCTCATGTATTAGATCCAACAAAGACGTAGCAATACATAATCTAGGGCAATCATAGGTATGTATGGGGAGGAGCGGGGAGGGAGGAAGAATAGAGAAGGATTTAGGGGGTAATTCTGATTTAAGAATATATATATATAATCTCATACTGTTACTTTATATGCAATTTTGGTTGTGCAATAACTAAATTTCTTAATTAAAAAAACCTGCAAAAATTAACGCGGTTTAGGGACAAATGCATATGGTGTAAACATCAAAGTAATCAAAGGAACGCTGAAAACAACTCAGGGAAATACCTGGGGGAGCACTGTGGACAAAGCTTCCAAAATCATGGTAAAGTTCTTTTGTTAGCCAAGCGTAGGGTTTGTGCTGTGCGTATTCTATTGCTTTTAAACTACCTATGCCTAAGTCATCTGTGTGAGATACACATTAATTGAAAATAATCATGACTAGTAGTGGAAGCTAGGGCACAACGATTCTTCTAAAGACATCTAAATTCGGGTTTTGTTTACTCACTTCATGTTGCCGACTAACAAAACAACTTTGGCATTCCGAAGGGCGCAACACCTGGAACCAACCACCGCTCTATTTGCCCCACACACCCACACTAGCAATGCGGTCCCTCGCGAACCGAAGGACGCGAGACTTAGCGCGCAGAAGAGGCTCGCCGAAGCGCCGTCTGGGAAGTGTAGTCGGCGCAGGCCTGGGGCATGCTGGGAGCCGTAGTTCTCCGAGGGTTCGGGGTGGTGGGTACAGCTCCAGGCCTTTCTAGCGGGGTCTTGGTGAGTGAGGACGATCCCGAGTTTACTAGGACGGCACTCCTGAGGCTGAGAGTTCCTGGCTCCCTCTTTCATGCAGCGGCCGGAGCTAGCGCTTCTGTGCGTGTGAGTGGGCGGCAGGGCCGGGTCTCGCAGGGCCGGCGGGGCGTCGGAGACAGGCCCTGAGGCGCGCGGGTCAGCGCGGCCAGTGGTTCGGGAGACGCGGGTCGTGAGCCTGGGCACATCGGCTCTGCACCCGTTCTCGGTGGCACCGGGGCACCCGCGGGGAGGGAGCGTCCCAGCCAGGTGAGCAAGGGGGTGCCTGGGATGGCAGGGGGCGTGTGCCTGTCAGTCTTTTGTGACTTTAGCGAAGCAAAAATCTTAAAAACAACAATAGCTAATATCTACAGGGAACGTCCATGTGCCCAGAATTAAAAATGAATTAACTCATTTAATACCAAGTCATAGATTGATTGGTTGACACTATATTGTTCCCAGACCCAGAGTGAAGCCTTGGACAAGGAGTAGGACTAGGACTCCCTTCCTGCCTATCCTGTTTACCGTTTTGGGTTTTTTGTTGTTGTTCGTTTTTTGTTTGTTTTCGTTGTTTTGTTTTGTTTTGGGTTCGTGTGTGTGTGTGTGTGACTTTGGGAAGATCCTGAATCCCTAATTTTCAATGCCCCTCACATCTGCAAAATGTGGTTAAGAATGCAGTTCTCCCTCAGTATCTGTGGGATTGCTCCCAGGACCCCACCCTACCACCCTGTATATTAAAATCCTCAGATGCTCAAATCTTTCCTGTAAAATGGTGTGGTAAATATAACCTATGAGCATCCATATCTGTTTTTATTTGTAGATTACTTGTAATACCTAATAAAATGTAAGTATTGTGTAATGGTGTTTATACTGTATTGTTTAGTGTTTAGGGGATAATGCAAAGAAGAAGAAGAAGAAGAAGAAAACCCCTCCAAAACTGTGTATGTTCAGTACCAATGTAGTGTTGTTGGTTTCCTTTTTTTTTTTTTTTTTTTAGATCTGAGATTGCTTGAATCCATGGGTACAGAACTCACAGATATAGACTGGCTGTATTTTGTATTTCTTTTTTTGTTTGTTTAATTTTAACATTTGGTACTGGAGATTTAACCTAGTGGTGCTTTAACAGTTGAGCTACATCCCCAGACCTCCACACCCCTTTTTATTTTCTCAATTTTGAGACAGGCTCTCACTAAATTGCTTAGGGCCTTTCTAAGTTGCTGACATTGGCCTTGAACTTGTGATCCTCCTGTCTCCGCCTCCTGAGCTGCTGGGATTACAGATGTGCATCACTATGCCTAGCTGTATTTACTTTTAAAATTTTTCTGAAGATTAAAAATAGTACGTAAAAGCACTCTGGATTCCTGCTGTGGAGAAAGTTGTGTATTAGGGTAACTGTGGTTACTTTTGTGACAGCTCCCTCTGACTGGTTGAGGTGCCCCAGCTGGAGATTTTGTAGCAAATTAGCATATTCTGCTCTCCTGCCAGGGGTGGCATTGGAGACTGAGGCAAAGTTAGGGCACAGGGAGCTGACACTCCTCTGGCTGTTCCAAGCCCCCTCTGATCTTGTACTTTCCTGAGAAATCAGGGTTTCCAAGGGGCAGAAAAGGGTTATTTGGGGAGGTGGATGCTCCAAGCCCTGGTTCTGCAGGAACAATATTTGGGAGCAACAATCTGGATTGAGACAGTGTTTTGATTGTATTTCTTTAGGCAAGGAATGATAAGGCCAGGCACACATCAAGAGAGAGAGGTTGGGAGAATTTACAGGTTGTGTTATATTCCCAGCTCTGGAGAACATAGCACTGTTCTCATGAATAGAGGCCCACTCAGGGTGAGCACCTTCTTTGTGATTTCCACCGGAAAGAAAAGACAAGGCACTAGGATAAGCTAACTGCATTTGAAAGTGTGGTCCCTGGGAAATTCAAATTCCTTGTGACTATTAGCATGTACAGTTTAAAACTGTCTAAGTGGGGCTGGAGCGGTGACTCAGCTGTTATGGCACTTGCTTGGCTTGTGCAAGAACACAAGTTCGAACCCTAGCACCACGTACACAATGAAGTCTTGAAGCAATGAAAGCCACATGAAAAAAATAAGTAAAATTGACTCTCTCTTTCTCTCTCTCTCACTGCCCCTCTCTAAGTTCCCTTAATATTTATGAATGGGTCACAATTTGCTTGGAGGAAGCTGATAGACAAATTAGATGAAAGTAAATTATCAATTTACAGAAATTAGAAGTCGGTTTAATACAGGGAGGGTGTTGAAATGGGCAAATTGACTTGGTCAACATTCTTCTCACTTAGTTTGCATCATATATGTGGTATTGTTGTCCATAACCTGATAGAAGTTATGGACAGTTGTAACTCCTTATCTCCAAGCCACATTTTTTTCAAGATAGAGGGACAGTGAGAGAGAGAAATAATCAATTTTATTTAGTTTTGCATGTGGCTATTATCGCTCGGACACTTGGTTGTGTATGTGGTGCTGGGGTTTGGACCCCTGGACTCAACGCATGCCAAGCAAGTGCCGTAACTGCTGAGCCACTGCTCCAGCCCCTCCAAGCCACTTCTTGACACCAGGATTCTTCATGACACCTTTTCCCTTTCCAGACCTACCTTGTAAACACTCTATTCTCCCTACAGGAAAACTAAGAAGAAAGGGGTGGCTATGGATTTGCTGTCTGCTCAGGTGAAAGTAAGTGAAGTTTATCTTTTCCAGGAATTGCCTTCTAGCTTCAGAGTTGTGGATATCTTTACATATTTTGTCCAGGTACTTTTATATCCAGTGATAAAGAATCCAGTGCCTTAAAAAGTTCTCCTAGGAACCGGGGCTTATTGAGGGGCTGCTGAAGAATTTGCTTCTTTGTTCCAGGATACTCTTAATTTATCCCAGATTCACTTCATGACCAAAATTAGAGTCAACTCTGAATATATACTTCCTGTTAAGTTGGTGCTTGGTAAGGAGTAGCGGGCAAGAATCTTTGTCTTCCCAGAATATACAGTTGCACTTGGGGCAAGGACATAGAATGGCCTGAAGACTCTCAAAGAACATTTATTGAATACCGACTATGTACAGGATTCTGAGCAGCACGTTAGGAATACAAAAAGAGAAGGTTTTATTTCCATCTTTAGGGAGTTCATGGTACTGAACTAAATGACCAAGAAGATTTAGGAGAAACATCCTAGAAGTGGAGTCATTTGGAGTTGATCCTGGCCTCCAGGTTAGAGAGGCCTGGTGGTTAGAGAAGAACAAGAATATTCCAGAATTTGTTCAGCCTGGCTTGGGTTTCGAGGCTAATACCAAGGAGGACAGAAGGCTAGCGCCTTCTGTCTAGCACAGCCATGGTGCTGAGCTGACCATTGTCTCTATTATTAATTGTCTCATGGATGCCTCTATCACTTCATCTGAATCTCTGATTTTTTTTCTTTCCCCTGCTACTTGAAAATACCTTTCTGGTCCCTTTTTTCTTTCCTTTGCTTTTAAAGAAATATCTTTTCCCTTTTGAGATATATTCTCATTATCTTTTTGAGGATCTCTGCCAAATTTCTGTTCTCAGGCCTGTCTCAAAGTTCCAGTCTGTCATTCCCAAATCCTTATTAAATATTTCCAAATCTAATTCTTATCCTTCTGCCAATATCAACTCCCTTTTCTATTTGTCTCCCTTCTGTGGATTTTCTATTCTGCCTCTGTTTTTCATTGGCTGCTTTTCAAAAAAGTAGTGATAGCCCATGGATTAAAAACATGGACTTTGGGCTGGAGCAGTGGCTCAGCAGTTGGAGCATTTACCTGGCATGTGCAAGGACCCAGATTCGAACCCCAGTACCACATACACAATTGAGGGTTGGAGAAATAAAGGCCAGAAGGAAAAATAAATTTAAAAATTGAAGAAAAAAACCCATGGACTTTAAAACTTGACTTTTTGGACTCAAATCTAAGCTAGGCCTGTGACCTTAGGCAAGTGATTTTTATCTCTTTATACCTCATTTCCTCAATGTAAATGGGTTTAATAATATACATTCCTTTTAGAACTTGTCTGAGCATTAACAACAGTAGTAATTACAAACATAATTACTATCTGTAGGATAGTAGGTATTACTACATACAAAAGTATTTATTCTTGGATAAAGAAAATGTGGTGTGTATACCCAATGGAGTTTTACTCAGCCATAAAAAAGAATGAAATTATGTCATTTGATGGTAAATGGATGGAATCAGAGAATATCATGCTAAGTGAAATAAGGCACACTCAGAAAGTCAAGGGTCAAGTATTTCCTCTCATGCGGAAGCTAAGGAGAGAAAGAAATAAAAAAAGTGGGGAATCTCATGAAAATAGAAAGGAGACTAATAGAATAGAGGAAGGGGATTGAGAAGGCTGGGAGGGCGTGGGGAAGTACTGGGGAATGAAATCTACCAAATTTTGCTACATTGATATACAAATATACATCAGTGAATCTTGCCCTGAGAAGTGTGTGTGTGCTAATTTAAATAATAATAATAACAGAAGGGAAATCAGGAGCGTAGAGCAAGTGGGTCAGGGGAGTAAGGAAGGGAGAGAAAGGGAAGATACCGGGGAAGGATATTGAGCAAATTGCTTTGTGCATGTACGAATATAACATAATGAATCCCACTATTATATATAATTATAATGCATCAATAAAGATTTTTAAAAATTTATTCTTTTCATCTGTTATTTCCCTTAGTGCTTACAGATATTATTGATATCTGCATTTTACAAATGAAAAACTAAGGCAGAGATGCAAGTCACTTGCTCAAGGTCATACAGCTGGCTTTTGAATCCAGACAAGACAATTTTTACTATTAATGTTACAAGAAATGCTGAGAACAGTACATGATACACATTAAGATTTCCCCAAATATGTTATTGGCATTAGCAGCAGCCCACATTATTTTAGGACCAGCAAAATTTGGTATGTCTCTTCACTAGGCTATACTTAACTTTGACTCCTTAATTTCAAGGAGGTGAACTTTTCAGGAAACAAAGACATAAAGACCAGCAAAATGCTATGCAAAGCAATACCAGCTATGGCCTGGGCTACCTTCCACTAAGAGCTGGGACTTTTCACTATCTGAGCTTTTCCGAAGCCCCAAGCTGGAGAAACTTGTTGCATGTTAGCTAAGGGAAGATGTAGAAGAGTGTTTTTGTGGAGAGTGAATTCAGTATCTAATTCTTTCAGTTATGTATCCTGGGGACCCAGGGTGACCCAATCACAGGTCTCATTACCCTATTTAGGTCAGTACTGGTAATATCAAATGTCAAGTTCTATCCTCATTCAGCATACTATGGGATGAATTTCTCTCTACTGTCTGTTAGAAAAATAGCAAACAAGCATAATTTGGAGAAAAAGTAGAATCTTCCCAGATTTTATAATTATCTCTTATGTATTTTCATGTAATGTGTAATTTATCTTCTGACACATGGAACTTGGTGCTGATTGCTTATTAGTAATATAAATAACATCTCTTTTTTGCAGTAAATCTATACTTTTCTTGATATTCTTACTATTTTATTTTTCTTAGAATCTTTATTTTTTTAACTGTGTTATATTTAGGCAAAAAGCACTTAGATAGAAGGATAGTTATCATATACTTTGCACCCAGTTTCCCATAGTCTAACATCTTATATTAGTATGTTACATTTGTACCATTAATGAGCCAATACAGATACCTCTTTATTAACTACAGTTCACACTTTATTCACATTTCTGTAATTTTTATCTAATGTTCATTTCCTATTCCAGGATTCCATCCAGGATAGCACATTATATTTAGTTGCCATGTCTACTTAGGCCCCTGCTAGCTTTTAGTTCCTCAGACTTTCCTTGTATTTGATGACTATTATAGTTTTGAGAAATAGTTGCTATTTTGTAGAATGTCCCTTTATTGTGATTTGCTGAAGTTTTTCTCATTATTGGACTGGGGCTAAAGGGTTTTGGAGGGGAAGATCAAAGAGGTTAAATGTCATTCATTAAATTATATCAAAATAACATATTAATAACATATCATTGTTGATGTTGACCTTGAACATGTGGCTGAGGTAACATTTATCAGGTTTTTCCTACTAACACATGACTCTCTTTTTCTACCTCCCTGTACCATAATATTTGTAAGAAATTCACTTGTGCAGCATACACTTATGGAATGGGGAATCTATATAAATTTATTTGGAATCCTGCAGGGCAGATTACCATTCTTCCCATTTGCTTATTTACTTATTCAGTCATTATTAATGTCAGTATGGTACCCACAGATCTTCATAAAATCTCTACACATCAATTATACTTCTTTAAAAAAATTTTATTGGTTGCCCTGAAGTTTGAATATAAATTTATAACTAGTATAAATCC
>PVKS010051260.1:0-11217 GCA_004027875.1 Aplodontia rufa | reverse complement strand
CTGATTTTACTCATCATGATCTCTTCCATAACCATCCATTTACCCTCAAAGGCTGCAATATCATTGTTTCTAATTGCTGTGTAATATTCCATGGTATAAATGTACCACAGTTTTTGAATCCATTCTTCCAGTGAGGGACACCGGGGTTGTTTCCATAGCCTAGCAATAGTAAATTGTGGTGCTATGAACATCGCTATTGCTGTGTCACTGTAATGTGCTGATTCTAAGTCCCCTGGAAAAATTCCCAGGAGTGGAATAGCAGGGTCGTATGGTGGAGTCATCCCTAATTTTTTAAAGATTCTCCATACTGCTTTCCAGAGGGGCTGTACCAGTTTGCAGCTCCACCAACAGTGTGTTAGTGTGCCTATCTCTCCACATCCCCTCCAGCATCTATTGTTGTTTATTTTGTTCATCTTTGCCATCTTTGTCATTGACTTTTAACCAATTTAGAGCTTGCCATTTCTATAAGTTTCATAACTATATAGTTATATATCATAGAACTGAGATTTTGTGCTAGAAGTTATAAAGTTTCATTAAGTACATAATTAGTATCCCATAGTAAAGTTATATTTTTTCTTTGGTGAAGTATTGAAACAAGTATATATTAAATATTTTTCAGTAACATTCAAATTGTATTGTATATTACCTGAAATATATATTAAATACCAAATTAATTACCAAAATAAATACCAAAATCTTAACTTTACTAACATTTAGTGTTTATACAAATATTTCTAAATCCTCTTATGATTCCTAAATTCTCTTTTATCTGTGAGTACTGTGCAAAACATTCATTTACATTGATCTTTCAAGTGAACATGAAATGAAACACAATCAACCTAATCTAATTCTAAGTTTGTCCAAATCATAACATTCAAGTCTTTTTTGGATTTTGGTACTCTTAATTTTTATTTAAAATAAATTTCTAAGCTTTTAAAGCTACATTTATATAGCAGTCAATATAGATTAAGCGAATCATTTAGTTAGGAAAAAATTAAGACATGTTTTATAATATCTTAGGCAATGACTTTTTCACATGTGGGTCTTCCAGTTACAGCTCATGAAATGAGAGTCCGGGATTCAGGATCCTTTTAGATATTGAGAAGTTAGGTTCAAGAGCTAGAGGATAAAAATAGGTATCTGGGAAAACTTTCTCTCCATATATCCTACCTCACTACTTAACATAGATTCAAAAATTGCATAATAATACCAGTCAGAATTTTAAACTTAGCTACCTTGTTAACTCATATCATGAAATTAATTTGTGAAAATTAAAACAAACCCCGTTGACACTTATCTCCGTGCTTTCTGTGAAAAAGGACGTTTGATAAACTAATAAGCTTAAAGAAACTGTCTTTCTCTGGCACTTCAAGAAAATGCCTTCTGTAAAATCACTATGCATTTACAAGTTATTATTTTTTCTTTTAAGCAATTACCTTAAAGACCATTCTTCTGGATACGATCTTTTTGGAAGTGTAATAAAGAGATCTTAGTTTAGGTTCAAATCCAAGATTTGAGACAAAAGCTTATTAGCCTTAGGAAAATTAATCTCTCTGAACCTTAAGTTTCTTTACTATAGTGATAGGGACAATATGCAACTTATAGGGTTCAAGATTATTAAAATAATGCATATATGTGAAGCACAGTACAAGGCATAGTACAATATACTAATGCTAACTATTATATGCCTTACTACAGGATGAACAAAAGGATGGTAAAATTAAATTTCTTTAAATATTTTAGATCTTCCTAAATCAAAATTTTATTTAAACAGATATTCCTTCCTTAGGGACCCAATTTACAAAACATTACTCTGGTTAATAATTATGCTGTGAGAATCCAAATAATACTTATACAACCTTTTAATTCTGTAAAATTCACAGTCTAAGCATTTGTATTGCTTGTAGGGGTGAAATATTTCAGAAGAATCAAGAGAACAGAGTGTGGGTGTTGTAGGGGTAATTCTGGTTTAAGAATAAATGCATATCATATTGTTACTTTACATGCATTTATAGTTGTGCAATAACTCAACTTCTTTATAAAACATAAAAAATACTTGTACATCCCTTATCCCCCCATATATATACATATATATATATATATATACATATATATATAGAGAGAGAGAGAGAGAGAGGAAAAGTTTATATATATTTAAAACTAGATACTTTCCTGATTACCTTCAGGAAATTAAAACTGAGAATGTCCTCAAATGAACTCATGTACTTCCTTGCCAAAATGACTCTTGTATTCTTTACCCGAGTTGTACCATCATCCACCCAATTGGCCAAACTGAAAGTTGTCATTCCTCCATCACCTTTTAGCTCTGATTTTGGTTGCTGAGTTCTACTATTCTATCACTTAAGTATTTCTCAAACTGGATCATTCAAATTTCCTAGGAAGTAGCTGGGGAAATAGTGTGGTATGATAGAAGATGTGGCAATAAGCCTAGGTATAAAATAGTTTTACCCCTAGTAAATGTATAATTTAGAGCAAAAAATTTAATGCTCATGAGGTTTAATTTCTTCATTTGTAAAAGGAGTACAGTAGATTTGAAGTATATGATGAATATACAGGCAATATTAGTAAAGGCTAAATCCTTTCCCTTCCTTCTCCTTTACTGCTACCAATATTTCCCATTGACACTGCCTTAGTTAATTTGCTTATCATACTCTTCAACTTCAGTCATCACAATAATCTTTTAAAAGATCTAACTATCTCCATTTTCTCAATTTCCATTTGATCCTCCAGACTGTGAATATTTATTTTCCTAAAACTAAAACCTGATTATTGCATTCCTATTTATAATGATTATAATTTGATGGTTTTCCAGAATCTAGAGGATCAAATGCAGATACTTAGATCCAACATCTTTTGTTACTCTCCCTTCCTTTTATTCTAACATTCTAGATTTTTCATCCATAGCTTATGACTTTCTATATCTTAAATACAGTATACCTTGACATATCTGTGTGATTCCTTTGGCTAATTTCTTTCCCTTTCTGCTGTGCAACTATGAGGCATAATTTTTTAAAAATGGAGTGAATGCCATATTGAATATTATAGAGTTGACAGGTTATCATCAGAAAAAAGGACTGAATAAACTGGTTTGGAATCCTTAAAATATTCTATGGATCACCCAAAGGTTGACAGATTTAAGAGCACCTGTCCTATTTCTCCTATGTATTTGCTCTTCTTTTCTCCATTTCCAGAAACATGGCATATACAGATAAAGTGGGAGAAGAAACTGATATTACCCTGAGTAAAATCTTGGCAATCATAATAATAACAACTGCTCTGTGTTTAGAAAATATATACATATCAACATATCCTTACATAAATTCAATTCTTTTGTAGGGTTCCCTATTAGGAAGAGAGAATTTGTTATACTCTCATTTGTTATACAATTCATCTGTAATTTTTGTCTAGATGAGGTCTCTAAGATTTAGAGTCCCCACAACAGTTTTTATAAACCACTCTATGTAGGCCTTCATTCTTACTAACCTCCATCATCAGTCAAATCCAGGAACTTTAGTGAGTCAGGTTGGACAATATTGACTGCCGCTATGTAGCAGTATGACTCAGAATGGAGCTTGCAAATCACCTGTATTAGAATCACTTATTTACTTGTTATAAAGCAAACTCTCTAAACCTCAACTCATAGCTATTGAATAAAAATTTCTGTTGTTAGGCGTCTTCTCAAGTGATTTGTGTATACTATACATTAGGTACTTCAAGTCCAGCTGGCATTTCTATTCATCTGAGTCAGGCTGTGCTAGGTGTTTGCTGAATGCAAGAGGTAACAGTGGACATGGCATTCCTAATATGTAGTGTTTATATTTTTCATGAATTCATTTAGTGTGAAAACAAGGTCAACCTACATTGTTTTTATTTTTAAATATCATTTATTGATGAATAACGTGCAAAAGTTGCATCAAAACCCATTTTTTCAAAATAACTTATGTGTCCTCTTATGTAATAAAAATGTAATAAGGCCATGTTAGAAATAGTAAGTGCTAATCAGGGAAATGTAAATCAAAACAACACTGAGATTTCATCTGACACTGGTCATAATGGTAATTATCAAGAATAGAAATTATAATAGTTGCTGGTGAGAAGTGGGGAGTAAAGACACTCATACATTGTTGGTGGCACCACAAATTAGTACAACAATATAGAGTCCGGAAAAAATTAGAAAAAATCTTTTTTTCTGATATTTTGTGAAGAATATCACTGGTATTTTTATGGAGATCACATTGAATCTATAGATCGCTTTTGGTAATATGGCCATTGTGACAACATTAATTATGCCTATAGAGGAACATGGGAGGTCTTTCCATCTTCTAAGGTCTTCTTCAATTTCTTTCTTCAGTGTTCTATAATTTTAATTTTAGAGGTCTTTCATCTCCTTGGTTAGATTAAATTTGATTCATATGCAAAGGCTAGAGAGAAGTAAGAAATTAACAGAGAGAGGATCTCACAAAAATATGAAGTAGCACAGTAGGTTAGAGGAAGGGGATTCAAGGTGAAGAAGGAAGGACAGGAAGGGGGAGGAACTGTGGAATGGAATATCACAATAAATTTTGCTTTTATGTGTAAGTATAATGCACCAATTAAAAAACTATAAATAAATATCTCTATTTGTCTTTCTTCCATTTATATAAGTTTTTTTACTGGTGTATTACAGTTATACATAAAATTGGAATTTATTGTGATATATTCATACATGCATATGGGGAAGTAAAGAAGGCAGGGAATAGGAAGTAATGGGGATTGAAATGGAGCAAATTATGTTAAATGCATCTATGATTATGTAAAAATGAATCCCACTATAATATACTATCAAAGGCATAAAAAGAAATATTTTTCTTATCAAATATCTTTTACTTCTAAGCAGACATTTTAAAATGGCAGCAATTAAGTAAATGTTTTTAGTGTTCCAAATACATGTGCATGCTATTTTATTGCTCAAAGTAGGAGGCAATAAGAAAATATGCTATACTTTGGAAATAGGTAACAGAAGAAAATTTTCAATTCATCTCAAGTATGCTATAACTGTTGTGTATTTTTGAACCATGTCATTATTCTTTTTCCCCTATTGGTATTCAGAAATATGGTCCTCCTGATTTGCACTTTAGAATTCAAAATATACTGGAAGCTGCTCCAGAATAGAAGCTGACTTAATGTGACCACATATTCATGCCATTTCTGCCATTTTATAACTACCTTTATGAGACATTCTAAAAATTTAAAGTAAGTCTAGACTCTGTATTAATACAGAATTCTATTTTTGTTAAACACATTTTATTGAGATTGTTCTAGTTCTTATTCCAGATAAGATGCATTTCAGGATTAATTCTTCATAATTTCATTTTTTAATCCCATTTCCCTCTGAGACTTGGATTATAACCCCAATTCTCATCATGTGTTTGATAATCATAATAGAACCCTACATGAAAGAAGTACAAAGCAGAGAGTTAAGTTTAAAAGTTTAAAGAAGTAATGGAAGGGAAAGCAACTGGAAAATATCTTATGTGACAGCTTTTTTTCTGTCAATTGAAACATCTTGACAGGGTTAAGAAAGGTTAATGTAAAATATCATGGTATGTGTTAACGCACTTTAAGTAAAATTTCACGAATACTATACTTCCATTCTTTTAATAAATATAATAAATATTTCTACCATTGGCAAACATTCAACTAGACATATAAAAAACTAAAAAATACTCAGGAGTCAGGAGTTATATGTTTTGACTTCTTATTCAAGAAGAAAATGCTCTAACAGGAAGATAATATAATCTACAAGTAACTTCAAAATGCAAGTGTTCAATTTTAAAATAGTGGGAGATATATTTGGGGGATTTCTGAAAAAGGCAAAATAGGAAGAATGAAGGCACTTGAGCCTAGCTTTGAGAGGTAACAGGGTGTTGGCAGTTGAACATAGGGTGGGAGGTCATTTTGCAGGTTGAATGAACAAAACATGCTGAGTTGTGAGAACTAGCAGTAGTCTATCTTTATTGATTAGAAATAATACTAGAGAAAGATAGGCAACTGTTTCTATTATGTTCAACACTATGTTAAGTGTATCACAACTCCATATAACTTATAAAAACTCAGGATTGGAAAAGTTAATTCCCTTGCCCAAGATCACAGAACTAGAGAGTGGATGAAAAAATGATTTATAGTCAGGTTTCACTATGTTGACACTATTCACTATGGTGCCAAAATAGGAAGTCTTCATAATTTAAAGCAAAGACTTTGGATTTTGTTTCATGGACAGTTGAGAACTATTAACAACTTTCAAACTGTTTTTTTTTTTTTTTTTTAGGAAAGCAGAAACAGTTTATTAGACATATGAGAGTAGGGAGAAAGTAGGGTAAGCAAGAGAGTTCAATTATACTATAATATTTCACATGTGGTAACAATGGTGTTGGTAATTGAAATGGAAAAAAATGAGATCCATGTGTACACTACCCTGTAGATGGAATCCATGGGAAGTGATAATTTGATGTGGGAGATAAGAATTTTTTAAAATGCATTTAAATTTCAAAGCTGAATGGTTTGGAAAATGGTGGTGCCATTAACTATAACAACAAAACCAAGAGAACAAGTATTTTGGTTTTCTTTTTTTTGGCAAAATGTAACTACTTAAAGTTCTTTTTCTTAAAATACATAGTAATAATTTTATAAGAGTGTACATATTATCAAATTTCTCAAGGACAAGAAAGTTTTCCATTTCCATTTCTCAAGAGGAGAGAAACCATAGAATGCAGGCATGGAAAATGAATCTATAAAATGAGGGTGGTCTTTGAGCAGAATCTTTGAAGTGGTCCCAAGGTACCAACAACAGTAGGTTTCCAATGTCTAGTAATTCAGTATTTAGAAAATGGATGGTAAATCTTGAGGTTTTATTATGCTATTTCTAAATTAGGAGAATTAAGAATGTATTATATTGAAGAAACAAAGGAGTTTTTGTAGTAGTCATCAATTAAGTGGTATATTTTGGAACAGACTGATAATAGTATAAAATCCAACAATTAATATAATGTAATTTTTGTGCTACAGTTGGAATCCAATGTTTTAAATCTTTACTGGTTTATTTATCTTTAATTAGGCGCACATTTTTTTGGTTAGTACTAATTTCTTCCACAAAGTATACTACTTATTTTAGAGCAACAGTGCTATTGGAGAGATCAAATGATATAAAATAAGTAAAACTTCTTTGAAAACTTAGTGAAAGGTTCTAAAGTAAGGATTTAACTTGATATGATGGGATAATTCAAGATATCTATATTTACTAACAAAAAATATTGATTCCCTAGGAAAAGAGAACAACAATGACAACAACAAAAAGAACACTTAAATAGTCATAATCCACAAATAAGTTGTTACTCGGCTTTGAATCATATTTAAAGGTCACATAAACTCATAAACATTCACTTCCAGCATAGTAAACTTGTGATTCTAATTAATTATCACTTAAAGATTTCAGTTTTATTTGGGTTATTTTTCATCCAAGATTTTCCTGTTCCCTTTTTCACAATTTAAGATTCAATACACTTCATGCATTTAAAGATAATAGACTAGAAGAAACTCTTTAAGAACAGAATGACTAAAAATTGCTTTATACCATTGCCAAGTTCTTGTCTTTATAGAAATCAGAATGAACTTTATGTTCTCATATTTTCTGACTTTCATACAAATAAAATTGTAATACATTAGAAAACAAAACTCAAAGCAAAATGATAATGATTCATAAAAAGCAATGAGATTATGGTCATGGATAGTTTCAAAGTTCCAACTTTATCTTTTAGAAATGTATTTTATAATTTCAATTCATAGAAAAAACAAGCCTTGCAGATAATTCAAAGTATTTTTCTCTGCACAAGTGTTTTTGTCCATTTTTTCTAGTTTGCACAACATCTACTCTTTAATTATAATTGGTTTATTTTTATTATTTGATACCACTGACTATAAAAATATTGATCTGCTATAAAGGTCAACAAGATAATTCCTTTGTCCTTAATTTTTATTTTTTAGAAACATAAACTATTGTCATATAATTAATACTCACCTCAATCTCTTCCTTCTTTGGTAATATGAATACAAACATTACAGAATATGAGTTTCCTGGAAAGTTTCAAATTGCTCCAAAATATTTGTCAAGGAGAGGCAGTGTATATTTATATTTGTATGCCTACCACACCGCAGTTGGTGTGCAGATGAAAGCTTTCCTAGACAGAGGAAGAGGGATTTATACAGGTTTGGCCACTTTCAGCCAAGGAGGAGGAGGCTCCCAACAGGTTCTCTCCATTAGGCAATCTTACGAGGAGAAACACAACCATGTGCTCCTGCAGCAAACTCAAAAACACTTAGAATCAAACCACCTAAAATCAGTGCATTTTCTGTACCTCCTGGTACATGGTCTTCATATTCTTATAGTTCTGTTTTCTGTCCTTTTTTTTAGAGATAGCAGAGTGAAAAGTGATTTTTAAAAAATGAACATGCACTCAGCATTGTGTGAAGTGCTTTTCCTTTCCTAACTGATGGAGGAGCTAGTTTTTTAAAAAATTAATATGTCTCTTCTGCTATTTTGCAAATTTTTCTATTATGTAGAAATCATAGAATTAGGGGGATAATTATAACTATTATTTGTATAATAATACATTAATATTTTATGCTCTTAAAAATGATCTTATATAGTTTCAGGGGCTAAGGGCAGCTCATGGTCCGTGATACGAATCCCGTTTGAGACTTGTAGGTGGTAATGTGCGGGAGCTGGCTTACCTTGGCTCCTGAGAACCAACGTATGCATCTTTCCAATGTCACTTTCATCTCTTCCCGACACTGTGTTGGTAGCTTGATATGTGCATAAAACTGACCAGTATAGAAGTATTTACACCTTGGAAATTTGTTACGTTGACAAGTGCCTCTGGAGAATCCATTGTAAAATATTTATCAGCATACCCACTCTTGTAGATTAAAGTTTTGGGGAAGGTACTGGGAATTGAACCCAGGACCTTGCTTGCACTATACTACTGAGATGCATCTCCAGCCTGTCAATGAAAGTTTCACAGTCATTACCTTCCTTCCTTGACACTATACCTTATGAATACCTTGTTTGTCTCTACCAAGAACAGATTTCAGACTAAGTTTTTGTTAATGCTGTGACTCTCTATGCAAACAAAGTAAAGTCAAAGTATCAAGCATCATGGAAGAGGCAAGACTAGGACTCTGAAGAGAGTAAGGAAAGTATATCCTTTCCTTGATACTTCTTAAAAAAGCCCCATCCCCCAAAAAACCCTCAGTGACCCTTAAATAGATAAATTACACATGTAATTACATAATAAATGACCAATCCACACACAGGTAATTATAAGTTGAGACACACTTATGGTAATGTTTATGGAAGATGAACTTTGATTTTAGTGGAATGAAATGTGTCAGGTGTACTGGTTATCCATATATAATCCGCTACTCCATGCAAAATCTAGAAGGAATGTATTGAAATTAGTTCAAATTCTATCTAAATGTGTAGTACTGGGATTTCTCTCTTTTTCTCCTAGTTCTATCTTGGCAGTTCTTCACAGTCAAGTGGATCATTATTAAGCATTCAAGGTGGGAGTATTAGTGAATTCCAAAAATGTTCTAGCAGCAGCCAAGTCATAAAACAAAGTTTTAACCCACACATATTGTATTTATTATAGTCTGAGAAAAATAGGACTCTTGATACCACTCATGTATATAATGATTAAACAATCTGAAACCCCTTTGAAACTTGTAAAAACTGAAGCTTCTCAGTTTTAGAAATATGATATTCTGCCCTGAGCAGAGAAATGTATTAGAAGCCAGAACTATGCAGTCTTTGTGAGACAATTACCAAATAAGAGGTTTTGTTTGCTTGTTTATTTATGTTCTCCTTTTCATATTTTTGTTTTGTTTTTACTTTCTTTTTTCCAAACAATATTGCTCAAGTAAAATTCTACTATGTCAAAATTCAGTGATGATAGTTGCATTCCATATGGACCACAAAGGAGGTATTTATCCAGTGAGTTAAACCTTCCCCAGAACACAATACCCTTCACCCCACCTCTCCCATGTTCTTAGTCTTATTTTCTACTTGATTGTTTTATCTCTGGTTCAAAAATTGCCCATTCTGATAGACTTCTTCAAGATCTTTCTGTCTTCAAAAGTCCTCCTTGACAGAACTTGACCCTCTTCCTTACTATTTTGCCATTTAGTCTTCCTTGTCATTTGGGCTAACTTTAGGTCTTTTATTCCAAAACTTAAGTTAATTTTTTCAAATATAGAGAGCTTGCAACTTATTTTTTGTGTTCCACATACCACATTGTTTGCTAGACATTGAATACACAGACTGGTTCATTGTAGATTGATCTGAAATGATTAAATGACATACTCCTTGGTAATTATTAGAGCTATAAAGAGAACAGTAGCTTATTTGACAGCACGTCTGGCAATGGAGACTTTTTCTAAGCAGAGAAACTGCTTATTTTGTGCTGTTACGTCCATGCTTACTGTTAGTACTAATTCTCTGTGAAAGAAGCATGCACTCCTATCTAATTTAGGCCCATGAAATTGATCTCTGCAGATATTGGATAATATAGCTTGTACACTATGTATTCAGATAGTGTGTACAGTATGTATTCTCAAGTCATCAAAAAAGTAATAAAGGATCCTGATTATTTAAGGCAAAGCTTTTATACTTGATTAAAATATTAAAGAGACTTTATGGAAAATTAAAGTTGAATGTTCTTATGCTAACTATTGTATTGATTTAATTCTGAACTAAAAAGTTGAAATCTCCTTATTTGCATAAGGTTACTATAACCCTGATTTATATAATAGTCATAGCTTTGAAAGATTGATTGTTGTTTTTCTTGGTGTCTTTTTCACATATGAATGCACTAAGAAGAATCCCATTATTTAATATATCATTCAGAAACTTCTTTCTGAAAAGTATTTTGCAAGGTGAATAATAAACTCCTAATATATATGTTTACTAAATTTACATGTTCTCAGAAGAGATTTTTTTTTATTATTATTTTTTGAACAACCTTACACGATTTTAACAAAATAATATAAAATGTGTATAAAATGTGTAAATATTCTGGATATTGCAATTATCTCCAGGAGTGCCCCCCCCAATTACCCTCCCTTATCCCTCCCTTCCCTTTCCCTTTATAATTCTAAAAAAAA
>PVKS010051259.1:0-11187 GCA_004027875.1 Aplodontia rufa | reverse complement strand
CTTCTCCTGGATGCTCCATGTCGTCATTTAGTTTTCCTGGAAGCTCCATCTCGTTATTTCCTTCTCTTGGACGATCTATCTCATCACTTCCTTATCCCAAATGCTCTATCTCATTTCATTCTTCTCCTGGACGCTCTCTCTCTCGACAGTTCTTTCTCCTGGATACTCTGTCTCGTCACTTCCTTCTACTGGGTGCTCTCTGTCATCACTTCCTTCTCCTGGATGATCTATCTCATCATTTCCTTCTGATGAATGCTCCGTCTCATCACTTCCTTCTCCTAAATGGTCTATCTCATTTCATTCTTCTCCTCGATGCTCTCTCTCGACAGTTCTTTCTCCTGGATACTCTGTCTCGTCACTTCCTTCTACTGGGTGCTCTGTGTCATCACTTCCTTCTCCTGGATGATCTATCTCATCATTTCCTTCTGATGAATGCTCCGTCTCATCACTTCCTTCTCCTAAATGTTCTATCTCATTTCATTCTTCTCCTGGACGCTCTCTCTTGACAGTTCTTTCTCCTGGATACTCTGTCTCGTCACTTATACTGCGTGCTCTGTGTCATCACTTCCTTCTCCTGGATGATCTATCTCATCATTTCCTTCTGATGTATGCTCCGTCTCATCACTTCCTTCTCCTGAATGCTCTATCTCATTTCATTCTACTCCTGGACGCTCTCTCTCGACAGTTCTTTCTCCTGGATACTCTGTCTCATCACTTGCTTCGACTGGGTGCTCTGTGTCATCACTTACTTCTCTTGGATGCTCCATCTCTTCACTTATTATCCTGGATGCTGTATCTTATCGTTTATTACTGCTACATATCCATCTCGTAACATTCTTCTCCTGGACTCTCCATATCGTCACTTCCTCACCTGGACTTCTGTCTCGTTATTTCCTTCTCCTGAATGCTCCATGTCATCATTTAGTTTTCCTGGAAGCTCCATCACTTTATTTCCTTCCCTTGGACGATCTGTCTCATCACTTATTATCCTGGATGCTGTATCTTATCATTTATTACTGCTACATATCCTTCTCGTCACATCCTTCTCCTGGACTCTCCATATCGTCACATCCTCACCTGGAATTCTGTCTCGTTATTTCCTTCTCCTGGATGTCCATGTCATCATTTAGTTTTCCTGGGAGCTCCATCTCTTTATTTCCTGCCCTTGAACAATCTGTCTCATCACTTCATTCTCCTCAATGATCTATCTCCTTTCATTCTTCTAATGGACGCTCTGTCTTGACATTTCCCTCTCCTGGATTCTCTGTCTCGTCACTTCCTTCTACTGGGTGCTCTCTGTCATCACTTCCTCTTCGTGGATGCACTATCTCATCATTTCCTTCTGCTAAATGATCCATCTCATCATTTATTTCTCCTGGATGCTCTATCTCCTCATATCCCTTTCCTAGACGTTCTGTCTCATCACTTCCTTCTCCTGGATTCTCCATCTCGTCTCTTCCTTCTCCTGGATGCTTCATCTCGTCACTTAGTTTTCCTGGAAGCTCCATCTCGCTATTTCCTTCGCATGGAAGCTCTGTCTCGTCATTTCCTTCTCCTGGATGCTCCATCTCTTCCCTTAATATCCTTCTTGCTCCATCTCATCATGTATTTCTCCTGGATATATATCTCATCACATCCTTCTCCTGGATGATTCATCTCATCACTTACATCTCCTGAACGATCTATATTATCACATCTTTCTCCTGGATGCTCCATTTCGTCACTTCCTTCTCCTGGATGTTCCATCTCGTCAGGTCCTTCTCCAGGATACTCCATCTCGTCATTTCCTTCTCTTCGAAGCTCTGTCTCTTCACTTCCTTATCCTGGATGCTCAATCTCATCACTTCCTTCTCCTGGACGTTCTGTTCTTCACTTTTTTCTCCTGGACATTCTGTCTCCTCACTTCCTTCTCCTGGATGTTCCATCTCGTCAACTTCTTCTCCTGGATGCTCAATCTCGTCAATTCTTTCTGTTCGACACTCTGTGTGTTCACTTCCTCCTCCTGTATGCTCCATCTCATCACTTCCTTCTTCTGGATGTTCTGTTCATCATTCCTTCTCCTGAACGTTCTGTCTCGTCACTTCCTTCTTCTGGATTCTCCATCTGGTCACTTCCTTCTACTGGATGTTCCATCTCATCAGTTCCTTCTCCAGGATACTCCATCTCATCACTTCCTTCTTCTGGATGTTCCATCTCATCAGTTCCTTCTTTCGACGCTCTTTCTCTTCACTTCCCCTCCTGAATGCTCTATCTCAATGTTTCCTTCTCCTGAATGCCCTGTCTCGTCAATTCGTTCTCCGGGATGCTCCAATTCATCACTTTCTTTTCCTGGACATTCTGTCTCATCACTTCATTATCCTGGATACACTGTCTCGTCTTTTCATTCTTCTGGATGCTCTGTCTCATCACTTCCCTCTCCTGGATGATCTATCTCATCATTTCCTTCTGCTGGATGCTCCATCTCATCACTGCCTTCTCCTGGATGCTTCATCTCTTCATTTTTTATCCTGGATGTTGTATCTCATCATTAATTACTCCTACATATCCATCTCATCACATCCTTCTCCTGGATGCTTCATCTCGTCACTTACATCTCCTGAACTATCTATATTATCACGTCTTTCTCCTGGATGTTCCATCTCGTCCCTTCCTTCTCCTGGATGCTCCATCTCATCATTTCTTTCTCTTCGACGCTCTGTCTGTTCACTTCCTTCTCCTGGATGCTTCATCTCGTCACTTCCTTCTCATGAATGGTCCATCTCGTCAGTTTCTTCTCCAGGATACTCCATCTCGTCATTTCCTTCTCTTCGTAGCTCTGTCTCTTCACTTCCTTCTCCTGCATGCTTACTCTCATCACTTCCTACTCCTAGACGCTATGTTCTTCACTTTTTTGTCCTGGACATTCTGTCTCTTCACTTTCTTCTCCTGGATGTTCCATCGCGTCACTTCTTTCTCCTGGGTGCTCCATCTCGTCAATTCTTTCTCTTCGACGCTCTGTCTGTTCACTACCTCCTCCTGGATGATCCATCTCATCACTTCATTCTCCTGTACGTTCTGTCTCGTCACTTCATTCTCGTGAACGTTCTGTCTCGTCACTTCCTTCTCCTGGATTTTCCATCTGGTCACTTCCTTCTACTGGATGTTCCATCTCATCAGTTCCTTCTCCAGGATACTCCATCTCATCACTTCCTTCTTCTGGATGTTCCATCTCATCAGTTCCTTCTTTCGACGCTCTTTCTCTTCACTTCCCCTCCTGAATGCTCTATCTCAATGTTTCCTTCTACTGATTGCCCTGTCGTGTCAATTCCTTTTCCAGGATGCTCCAATTCATCACTTTCTCTTCCTGGACATTCTGTCTCATCACTTCATTATCCTGGATACACTGTGTCGTCCTTTCATTCTTCTGGATGCTCTGTCTCATCACTTCCCTCTCCTCAATGATCTATCTCATCATTTCCTTCTGCTGGATGCTCCGTCTCATCACTTCCTTCTGCTGGATGCTTCATCTCTTCACTTTTTATCCTGGATGCTGTGTCTCATCATTTATTACTCCTATATATCCATCTCGTCACATCCTTCTCCTGGATGCTCCATATTGTCACTACCACATCTGGACGTTCTGTCCCGTCACTTCCTTCTCCTGGATGCTCCATCTCGTCACTTCGTTCTCCTGGATGCTCCATGTCGTCATTTAGTTTTCCTGGAAGCTCCATCTCGGTATTTCCTTCTCTTGGACGATCTGTCTCATCACTTCCTTCTCCTAAATGCTCTTTCTCATTTCATTCCTCTCCTGGACGATCTCTCTCGACATTTCGTTCTCCTGGATTCTCGGTCTCATCACTTCCTTCTACTGTGTGCTCTGTGTCATCACTTCCTTCTCGTGGATGCGCTATCTCATCATTTCCTTCTGCTAGTTGATCCATCTCATCATTTGCTTCTCCTGGATGCTCTATCTACTCATATCCTTTTACTGGACGCTCTGTCTCATCACTTCCTTCTACTGGATTCTCCATCTCATCACTTCCTTCTCCTGGATGCTCCATCTCGTCATTTAGTGTTCCTGGAAGCTCCATCTCGGTATTTCCTTCGCATGGAATCTCTGTCTCGTCACTTCCTTCTCCTGGATGCTCCATCTCTTCACTTAATATCCATCATGCTCCATCTCATCATTTATTTTTTCTGGATATAGATCTCATCACATCCTTCTCCTGGATGCTTCATCTCATCACTTACATCTGCTGAATGATCTATATTACCACGTCTTTCTCCTGGACGTTCCATCTAGTCCCTTCCTTCTCCTGGATGCTGATCTCATCATTTCCTTCTCTTAGACGCTCTGTCTGTTCAATTCCTTCTCCTGAATGCTCCATCTCATCACTTCCTGGTCTTGGACGTTCTCTCTCGTCACTTCCTTGTCCTGTATTTTCCATCTCGTCACTTCCTTCTCTTGGAAGTTCCATCTCGTCACTTCCTTCTCCTGAATGCTCCATCTCGTCACTTCCTTCTCCTGGATGTTCCATCTCGTCAGTTCCTTCTCTTTGTAGCTCTGTCTCTTCACTTCCTTCTCCTGGATGCTTAATCTCATCACTTTCTACTACTGGACGTTGTATTCATCACTTTTTTGTCCTGGACATTCTGTCTCTTCACTTTATTCTCCAGGATGTTCCACCGCGTAACTTCTTTCTCCTGGGTGCTCCATCTCGTCAATTCTTTCTCTTCGACGCTCTGTCTGTTCACTTCCTCCTCCTGGATGAGCCATCTCATCACTTCATTCTCCTGAACGTTCTGTCTCGTCACTTCCTTCTCCTGGATACTCCAACTCGTCACTTCTTTCTCCTGGATGTTCCATCTTGTCACTTCATTCTCCTGGATGATCCATGTCGTCATTTCCTTCTCTTCGACGCTCTTTCTCTTCACTTCCTACACCTGTATGCTCTATCTCATCGTTTCCTTCTCCTGAATGCCTTGTCTCGCCAATTCCTTATGCTGGATGCTCCAATTCGTCACTTTCTTTTCCTGGACATTCTGTCTCATCACTTCAATATCCTGGATACACTGTCTCGTCTTTTCATTCTTCTGGATGCTCTGTCTCATCACTTCCCTCTTCTCGATGATCTATCTCACAATTTCATTCTGCTGGATGCTCCGTCTCATCACTTCCTTCTCCAGGATGCTTCATCTCTTCACTTTTTATCCTGGATGCTGTATCTCATCATTTATTACTCCTACATATCCATCTCGTCACATCCTTCTCCTGGACGCACCATATCGTCACTACCTCAACTGGAAGTTCTATCGCATCACTTCATTCCCCTGGATGCTCCATCTCGTCACTTCCTTCTCCTGGATGCTCCATGTCGTCATTTAGTTTTCGTGGAAGCTCCATCTCGTTATTTCCTTCTCTAGGACAATCTGTCTCATCACTTCCTTCTCCTAAATGCTCTTTCTCATTTCATTCTCTCCTGGACGATCTCTCTCGACATTTCCTTCTCCTGGATTCTCTGTCTCATCACTTCCTTCTACTGTGTGCTCTGTGTCATCACTTCCTTCTCGTGGATGCGCTATCTCATCATTTCCTTCTGCTAGATGATCCATCTCATCATTTGCTTCTCCTGGATGCTCTATCTCCTCATATCCTTTTCCTGGACGCTCTGTCTCATCACTTCCTTCTCCTGGATTCTCCATCTCGTCTCTTCCTTCTCCTGGATGCTCCATCTCTTCACTTAATATACATCATGCTCCATCTCATCATTTATATCTTCTGGATATACATCTCATCACATCCTTCTCCTGGATGCTTCATCTCATCACTTACATCTGCTGGACGATCTATATTGTCACGTCTTTCTCCTGGATGTTCCATCAAGTCCCTTCCTTCTCCTGGATGCTCCATCTCATTATTTCCTTCCCTTCGACGCTCTGTCTGTTCACTTTCTTCTCCTGGATGCTCCATCTCATCACTTCCTTGTCTTGGACGTTCTCTCTCGTCACTTCCTTGTCCTGTATTTTCCATCTCGTCACTTCCTTCTCCTGGAAGTTCCATCTCGTCACTTCCTTCTCCTGGATGCTCCATCTCATCCCTTCCTTCTCCTGGATGTTCCATCTCGTCAGTTCTTTCTCCAGGATACTCCATCTCGTCATTTCCGTCTCTTTGTAGCTCTGTCTCTTCAATTCCTTATCCTGATGCTCAATCTCATCACTTCCTTCTCCTGGATGTTCTGTACTTCACTTTTTTCTCCTCTACATTCAGTCTCTTCACTTTCTTCTCCTGGATGTTCCATCTTGTCACCTCTATCTCCTGGGTGCTCCACCTCGTCAATCCTTTCTCATCAACGCTCTGTCTGTTTACTACCTTCTCCTGGATGATCCATCTCAACACTTCAGTCTCCTGTACGTTCTGTCTCATCACTTCATTCTCGTGAACGTTCTGTCTTGTCACTTCCTTCTCTTGGATACTCCATCTCGTCATTTCCTTCTCATGGATGTTCCATCTTGTCAATTCCATCTCCTGGATGCTCCATGTCGTCATTTCCTTCTCTTTGACGCTCTTTCTCTTCACTTCCTCCTCCTGGATGCTCTATCTCATCGTTTCCTTCTCCTGAACCCTCTGTCTCGTCAATTCCTTCTCCTGGATGCTCCAATTCGTCACTTTCTTTTCCTGGACATTCTGTCTCATCACTTCATTATCCCGGATACACTGTCTCATCTTTTCATTCTTCTGGATGCTCTGTCTTATCACTTCCCTCTCCTTGATGATCTATCTCATCATTTCCTTCTGCTGGATTCTCTGTCTCATCACTTCATTCTCCTGGATGCTTCATTTCTTCACTTTCTATCTTGGATGCTGTATCTCATCATTTATTACTCCTACATATCCATCTCGTCACATCCTTCTCCTGGACGCTCCATATCATCACTACCTCACCGGGATGTTCTGTCGCGTCACTTCATTCCCTGGATGCTCCGTCTCGTCACTTCCTTCTCCTGGATGCTCCATCTCGTCACTTCCTTCTTCTGGATGTTCCATCTCGTCAGTTCTTTCTTCAGGATCCTTTATCTCGTCATTTCCTTCTCTTCGTAGCTCTGTCTCTTCAATTCCTTATTCTGGATGCTCAATCTCATCACTTCCTTCTCCTGGACGTTCTGTACTTCATTTTTTTCTCCTGAACATTCTGTCTTTTCACTTTCTTCTCCTGGATGTTCCATCTTGTCATTTCTTTCTCCTGGGTGCTCCATCTCGTCAATTCTTTCTCGTCGACACCCTGTCTGTTTACTACCTCCTTCTGGATGATCCACCTCAACACTTCATTCTCCTGTACGTTCTGTCTCGTCACTTTATTCTCGTGAACGTTCTGTCTTGTCACTTCCTTCTTCTGGATACTCCATCTCGTCACTTCCTTCTCCTGGATGTTCCATCTTGTCACTTCCGTCTCCTGGATGCTCCATGTCGTCATTTCCTTCTCTTCGACGCTCTTTCTCTTCACTTCCTCCTCCTGGATGCTCTATCTCATCATTTCCTTCTCCTGAACGCCCTGTCTCGTCAATTCCTTCTCCTGGATGCTCCAATTCGTCACTTTCTTTTCCTGGACATTCTCTCTCATCACTTCATTATCCCGGATACACTGTCTCGTCTTTTCATTCTTCTGGATGCTCTGTCTCATCACTTCCCTCTCCTCGATGATCTATCTCATCATTTCCTTCTGCTGGATACTCTGTCTCATCACTTCATTCTACTGGATGCTTCATCTCTTCACTTTTTATCCTGGATGCTGTATCTCATCATTTATTACTCCTACATATCCATCTCGTCACATCCTTCTCCTGGATGCTCCATATCATCACGATCTCACCTGGATGTTTTGTCGCGTCACTTCATTCCCCTGGATACTCCGTCTCGTCACTTCCTTCTCCTTGAAGCTCCATCTCGTCAATTCCTTCTCTTCAACGCTCTATTTGTTCACTTCCTCCTCCTGGATGCTCCATCTCATCACTTCCTTCTTCTGGATATTCTGTTCATCAATTCTTTCTCCTGAAGGTTCTGTCTCGTCACTTCCTTCTCCTGGATGTTCCATCTTGTCACTTCGTTCTCCTGGATGGTCCATGTCGTCATTTCCTTCTCTTCAACGATCTTTCTCTTCAATTGCTCCTCCTGGATGCTCTACCTCATCATTTCCTTCTCCTGAATGCCCTGTCTTGTCAATTACTTCACCTTAATGCTCTAATACGTCACTTTCTTTTCTTGGACATTCTGTCTCATCATTTCATTATCCTGGATATTACGTGTCATCTTTTCCTTCCTGTGGATGCTCTGTCTCATCACTTCCTTCTCTTGGATGACTTCTCTCATCATTTCCTTCTGCTGGATGCTCCGTCTCATCCCTTCCTTCTCCTGGATGCTCCATCTCTTCACTTATTATACTGAATGCTGTATCTTATCTTTTATTACTGCTACATATCCATTTCATCTCAGCCTTCTCCTGGATGCTTCATATCATCACTTGCTCACCTGGACGTTCTGTCTCGTTATTTCCTTCTCCTGGATGATCCATCTCGTCACTTCCGTCTCCTGGATGTTCCATCTTGTCACTTCCTTCTCTTGAATGCTCCATGTCATCATTTCCTTCTCTTCGATGCTCTTTCTCTTCACTTCCTCCTCCTGGATGCTCTATCTCATCATTTCCTTCTTCTGAATGCCCTGTCTCTTCCATTCCTTCTCCTGGATGCTCCAATTCGTCACTTTCTTTTCCTGGACATTCTGTCTCATCACTTCATTATCCTGGATAATCCGTCTCGTCTATTTCTGCTTCTGGATGCTCTGTCTCATCACTTCCTTCTCCTGGATGACCTGTCTCATCATTTCCTTCTGCTGGATGCTCTGTCTGATCACTTCCTTTTCCTGGATGCTCCATCTCTTCACTTTTTATCCTGGATGCTGTATCTCAACATTTATTACTCCTACATATCCATCTTGTCACATCCTTCTCCTGGACGCTCCATATCGTCACTACCTCACCTGGACGTTCTGTCGCGTCACTTCCTTCTCCTGGATGCTCCATGTCCTCATTCAGTTTTCCTGGAAGCTCCATCTCGTTATTTCCTTCTCTTGGACGATCTATCTCATCACTTCCTTTTCCCAAATGCTCTATCTCATTTCATTCTTCTCCTGGACGCTCTCTCTCTCGACAGTTCTTTCTCCTGAATACTCTGTCTCATCACTTCCTTCTACTGGGTGCTCTGTGTCATCACTTCCTTCTCTTGGATGAACTATCTCATCATTTCCTTCTGATGAATGCTCCGTCTCATCACTTCCTTCTCCTAAATGCTCTATCTCATTTCCTTCTTCTCCTCGACGCTCTCTCTTGACAGTTCTTTCTCCTGGATACTCTGTCTCATCACAAGCTTCGACTGGGTGCTCTGTGTCATCACTTCCTTCTCTTGGATGCTCCATCTCTTCACTTATTATCCTGGATGCTGTATCTTATCATTTATTACTGCTACATATCCTTCTCGTCACATCCTTCTCCTGGACTCTCCATATCGTCACTTCCTCACCTGGAATTCTGTTTCGTTATTTCCTTCTCCTGGATGTCCATGTCATCATTTAGTTTTCCTGGGAGCTCCATCTCTTTATTTCCTGCCCTTGAACAATCTGTTTCATCACTTCATTCTCCTCAATGATCTATCTCCTTTCATTCTTCTCCTGGATGCTCTCTCTCGACATTTCCTTCTCCTGGATGCTCTGTCTCGTCACTTCCTTCTACTGGGTGCTCTGTGTCATCACTTCCTCTTCGTGGATGCACTATCTCATCATTTCCTTCTGCTAAATGATCCATCTCATCATTTGCTTCTCCTGGATGCTCTATCTCCTCATATCCCTTTCCTGGACGCTCTGTCTCATCACTTCCTTCTACTGGATTCTCAATCAAGTCTCTTCCTTCTCCTGCATGCTCCATCTCGTCATTTAGTTTCCCTGGAAGCTCCATCTCGCTATTTCCTTCGCATGGAAGCTCTGTCTCGTCACTTCCTTCTCCTGGATGCTCCATCTCTTCACTTAATATCCTTCTTGCTCCATCTCATCATGTATTTCTCCTGGATATACATCTCATCACATCCTTCTCCTGGATGATTCATCTCATCACTTACATCTCCTGAACGATCTATATTATCACGTCTTTCTCCTGGATGCTCCATCTCGTCACTTCCTTCTCCTGGATGTTCCATCTCGTCAGTTCCTTCTCCAGGATACTCCATCTCGTCATTTCCTTCTCTTCGAAGCTCTGTCTCTTCACGTTCTTCACCTGGATGTTCAATCTCATCACTTCCTTCTCCTGGACGTTCTGCTCATCACTTTTCTCTCCTGGACATTCTGTCTCCTCACTTCCTTCTCCTGGATGTTCCATCTCGTCAATTCCTTCTCCTTGATGCTCCATCTCGTCATTTCCTTCTCTTCAACGCTCCATCTGTTCACTTCCTCCTCCAGGATGATTCATCTCATCACTTCCTTCTTCTGGATATTCTGTTCGTCACTTCCTTCTCCTGAAGGTTTTGTCTCGTCACTTCCTTCTCCTGGAAGTTCCATCTCGTCTCTTCCTTCTCCTGCATGCTCCATCTCGTCATTTAGTTTCCCTGAAAGCTCCATCTCGCTATTTCCTTCGCATGGAAGCTCTGTCTCGTCACTTCCTTCTCCTGGATGCTTCATCTCTTCACTTTTTATACTGGATATTGTATCTCATCATTAATTACTCCTACATATCCATTTCGTCACATCCTTCTCCTGGACGCTCCATATCGTCACTACCTCACCTGGAGGTTCTGTCGCATCACTTCCTTCTCCTGGATGCTCCATGTCATCATTTAGTTTTCCTGGAAGCTCCATGTCGATATTTCCTTCTCTTGGACGATCTGTCTCATCACTTCCTTCTCCTAAATGCTCTTTCTCATTTCATTCTTCTCCTGGACGATCTCTCTCGACATTTCCTTCTCCTGGATTCTCTGTCTCGTCACTTCCTTCTACTGGGTGCTCTGTGTCATCACTTCCTCTTCGTGGATGCACTATCTCATCATTTCCTCCTGCTAAATGATCCATCTCATCATTTGCTTCTCCTGGATGCTCTATCTCCTCATATTCCTTTCCTGGACGCTCTGTCTCATCACTTCCTTCTCCTGGATGCTCCATCTCGTCACTTA
>PVKS010051258.1:0-11215 GCA_004027875.1 Aplodontia rufa | reverse complement strand
GAAAGAGGGGACAGTGAGAGAGAGAGAAAGAGAGAAGCAATTTTTATTTAGTTTTTCATATGACTTTTTTTCCTTGGACACTTCGTTGTGTATGTGGTGCTGGGGTTTGAACTTGCATACTTGCACATGCCAGGCAAGCACTGTGACTGATGAGTCACCACTCCAGCCCCGATTATTACTTTTTTGATATCTTATTTTTTCATCTGCAATATAAAAGGAAAATTTATTTATTTATTGTCATTTTTATTTGGTGCACTATGATTACACATAATAATGGGATTAATTATACTATATTCATACTTGCACATAATTTGAACAGTCTCATTCTCTAGTACCTTCCCTTTCCCTCCCCTTTAACCCTGATCCACTTGCTCTACTCTACTGATATCCCTTCTACTTATTATCATTATTATTATTTTAATTAGGACATTAAAATTATATATAAGCAGGATTCATTGTGGTATATTTGAATATGGGCATTGTGTAACTCATTCCCCAGTACTTCTCCCTCTCTCTTGATCCCCTTCCTGTACTCCATTGGCCTCTTTTCTATTTTTCTGCCCTTTTTGCTTTTTTAAATTCCTCTTTTTTCCTCTCTCTACCTAGATTTCACATATGAGAGAAAACATTTGGTCCTTGATTTCTGAGTCTGGGTTATTTCATTAACACGATCTCCTCCAGTTCCATCCGTTTACCAGGAAATGATCTAATTTCATTCTTTTATATGGCTGACTAACCCTCTATTGGATATGTATATACCACGCTTTCTTGATATGGGCACCTAGACTGGTTCCATAACTTGGCTATAGTTAATTGCACTTCTATAAACATTGGTATGCATTATCACTATGGTAAATTGGTTTTAGATCTTTTGTATAAATACCAAGGAGTATTTGTTAGTCAATTTTTTATCACTGTGAACAAAAGACCTGGAAAGAGCAACTTAGAGGAGGAAAAGTTTATTTGGGCTCATGATTTCGAGGTTTAGTCCGCAGTTAGCTGATTTGATAGCTCTGGTCCCAAGAAGAAGCAGAATATCATGGTGAAAGGGTGTGGTTGAGGAAAGCTGTTTAGTTCATGAGAGCCAGGAAGAAGAGAGCAAGAACTCCACTCTCCATGGACAAAATATAAACCCCAAAGGCATGCCCCCAGTAACCTAATTCCTCCAGTCACATCCCACCTGCCTATAGTCACCACCCTGTATTGTAGTCCTTTCAAATGATTAATCCACCAAGTGTATTAATCCACTGATTTGGTTACAGCTCTCAAAATCTAATCATATCACCCGTGAACATTCCTGGATTGTCTCACACATGAGCTTTGGGGGGCACCTCATATCCAAGTCATAACCATAGTATATTTGTGTCTTTGGAGGTTCCACTCATAGTCTTTTGAGGAATCTCCATACTGCTTTCCAGAGTGGTTGTACTAATTTAGAATCCCATCAACAGTGTAAAAGTGTTCCTCTTTTCCCACACCCTCTTCAGCACTTCATCATTTGTTGTTATTTGCATTCTCTCTCCCAGGGATTGAACCCAGGAGCACTTAACCACTGAGCCACAGCCCCAGCATGCCCCCCTTTTTGGGGGGTTCTTTATATACTGTGCACATTAATCTCTTGTTGGAAAAGGAGGTGGCAAATATTTTCTCCCATTCTGTAAACTGCCATCATGCTCTTGTTTCTTTTGCTGAGCAGAAGTTGTTTTTTTTAATTTGATGCCATCCCAGTTGCTGATTCTTTATTTTATTCCTTGAGCTTTGGAATTCTTATTAAGGAAGTAATAGTCTGCGCTGATATGCTGAAACATTGGCCCCATGTTTTCTTCTAGCAAAGTTTCTGACCTAGTTCCTAGGTCTTTGACCCTGCTTAAGTTGAGTTTTCTATGTGTGTACAAGGTGATGTTGATCTAGTTTCATTCTACTACATACAGATAATAAGTGTTCTTAGCGTTGGCTTCAAAGGCTGTCTTTTCTCCACCATGTGTTTTCAGCACTCTTGTCGAGGGTTAGATGATTATATCTGCGTGGGTTTGTCTTCCCTTCCATTGGTCTTCGTGTTTGTTTTTATGGCAACCATGCTCTTTTGTTACTGTTGTTTTCCAGCATAATTTGAGATCAGCTTTGTGATGTCTACAGCGTTGATCTTACTGTTCAGAATTGCTTTGGCTATTCTGAGTCTTGCATTCTTCCATATGAATTTTAGGACTGTTTTTTTCCTAGTTCTATGAAGAATGGTATTGGTATTTTGATGGAGTCACTTTGAATCTGTAGATTGCTTTTGGTAAGATGGCTATTTTGACTGTTTTAGTTTTGCTTATCCACAAACACAGCAGATTTTTCCATCTCCTATGATCTTCTCCAATGTCAAGAAAGGAAAATTTAAATTAGTTTATGCACCTGTAAAGACTCTTCCAATTAATTTTTATTAGAAAGATAGTGTTTTTACTTGTTTTCTACAGTTTTATGTGTAATAATCTTAACAGCTTTATTGAGAAATAATACACATACCATATAATTCATCCACTTAAAGAACACATCTTCTGGGGGTTGGAGATTTGGCTTAGTGGCAGAGTGCTTGCCTAGCACATGCAAGACCCTGAGTTCAGTCCCCAGGCCCCCCAAATTAATAATAATAATAATAATAATACATTTTCTGGATTGTATTTTTAATTCTTGATTAATTCTTTATCTAGGACTCTCCACTAAACATTATAATTTCATTGCATGGAGAATTTGGAGCCAACTCAGTGGAGCTGAAGAAGCTATATAACCTAGGGTTTGCAGATGGACTACACACCATCAGTGAAAGGAACACTTCCCCCTCAGCCCACATAGCATTAAAAGGATGTACATAGATACCTAGGACCTTGGAAAAGGCTGGGGCTCACTGGAAAGTCACAGACAGGACTGAGGTATCCTCAACCTGCAGCAAAGGCCTAGGTCTAAAGACAGGGTGAGTGATAATCTGCATAATGAAACTAGATCTATATAGTCTGCTTCACTTAGCCCACTCCACCAAATGCCACTAGCCAGGATAACACACATACACATATGCACACACATGCACACATCCATGCACGCAAACAGGCAGGAATGCATGAACAGGAGATTAGAGTATTATGTTTGGTAAAACATAATACCCCAGAAACAAAGCCTTCTTCAAAATGACATTAAGTAAACCACTTAATACAAATACAAATCTGGCAAGCCCACACAACTCACAGAGCTTCAGTTGAGATTTTTAATATTTCACCTTTCAATATGAACAGAATTAAATGTCACCAGACATTTAAAGAAAGTTCTGCTATAAAAAAGAGAGACCAAAATATGCACATGCAAAACTTTAGAGAAAATGGAAGTGATAATGTACCATGAAGAATGAAAGAACTTCTGGATGAACAAAGCATTATATAAGAAAGAAAGCATAATCACATCAGATGATTTGCATCAGTAGTGAACAGCTGCAACAATTATTATTAATTACAATATATATTATTGTAATAGAAAGGCAGACTAAGAAGGTGATATGATTATTTTGTAAAGAAAAGGAAGAAGAAAGGAAAATTTAAATAGCTAAATCATTTATACCACAAGTAGATCAATAGACAATATCTTAAATGGATAAATCTATAATAGCAAATGTAAGTACAGACATGTGCAAGACAGTGTCATTTCAGTAAGTGATGGACTACTTGGGTGGCCTGTAAGATTATAATGAAGTTGAAAAATTCCTATCACCCAGTGAAGTAATAGCTGTCATAAGGATATAGTGTGATACATTTCTCACATGTTTATGGTGAAGTTGCTATAAACAAACCTACTGTGCTACCAGTTATACAAAAGTATAGCTCATATAATTATGTATAGTATGTAATACTTTGCAATGTTTATAAATGGCTAATTTACCAGTTCATGTATTTATCACATTACACTTATCATTATTTTAGGGTTGACTAACTCAAGTTATTACAACAACTGTTTACTGGAAAGCAGTATGCCAGAAAATGCTAGTAGCAGTCTCATACATCTTGCGTTTTCCATGTCTCTTATTTGCATCTTTTTCTCTGTGTCTCATTGAACCTCATTGTTTTGCTCATCATGACTCCTAAGCATGCAAAATCCACTGCTAATATTGACAGTAAGAGGACCTATCCAATAATTGATCCAGAAAAAAAATATAAGGATTAAGGACTATGAAGGTGTGAACTCAGTGGTGGCAATCTCTACTAAATTGCCATGATCTCACCATAGCTATAATCTCAAAGAACAAGAGTACAGTGATGGAAGCTGTTAAAGATCTGCTTCATTGAAGGGAACAGGACTAGCAAAAATGCAAGAAGGGCCTCTATCAAACATGGGGAAAAACTAATGATCTGGATTGAAGGCCAGACACAGAAGTATTTCTCTTTGAGCAATCACTCAGTGATGCAGTAGTTGTCATAAGGTCATAGTGATTTTACTTTGGCTCTTTTACAATCAAGAGTCAAAGAAAAAAGTCTATGATGTTCAAAAAAAAGGCTGAACCTGACTATGATGTTACATTTCCTGCTAGCTCTGGGTGGACTAAGCAATTTAAGAGTGAGCAGTATGGGCTGGAGTGGTGGCTCAATGGTATCACGCTTGCCTGGCATGCGCTGAGGACCCAGGTTCAAATCCCAGACCCCTATACACAACTAAGGGTTGGAGCAATGAAAACCAGATGAAAAACTAAATAAAATTGATTCTCTCTTTCTCTCTCACTCTTACTCTGCCCCACCTTAAAAAAAAATAATGAGCAATGTAAAAGCAAGCAGTGAGTCTGCAAGTGTGGATGTGAAGGCAGCTGAAGAATTTTGGAAATTCTAGATAAGATAAGGTGATAGAGGAAAGCTACTGACAGAGCAAATCTTCCATTTGGATGAAACCCCATATTCTGGAAAAAGATGCTTGAAGGAAATTTTATCCAGAGGAGACCAGGTCAATGTTAAGTTTCAAGGCTTTTGAGAATGGGTTAACAATCTCCCCTGAATACAACATTGAAGGCTACAAATCAAAATCCTTTGCAGTGTGTCATAGTGAGAATCCCATGGACTTAAAGTGTAGAAATAGGCTTTCACTGCCTGCATGCTACAGCAGCAAAAAGAAGTTAAGGATGACCCAGCTCCTTTTCCAAGACGCTCTCCAGAATTGTTAATGACAGCAAAATGGAAAAGTACTACTTTGAGGATAAGGGACCTTTCATGATTTTGCTTACTGTTGAAAATGCACTCATATACCTCCATTTTTGGTGATCTTTATTTCAATAGCAATTTGCTTTTTTCCCGTCCCAACACCACCTCTTTGATCCAAACATTGGACCAAGGAGTTATGGCAGTTTTTAAGGCCCATTGCCTGAGAAGGGCCTTTGCGCAGACTAATCTGCAGCTGAGGAAGACAATGATGCAATTCTGGATGGATTACAACATCTATGACTGTATCAAGAGCCTGCTTGGGCTTGGGTGATGTCACCAAGGAGTATACGAGTGGCATCTAGAAGAAAACACGCAACAGGTTCATCCCAAAGGTTGAGGAGGTTGCAAAAATCACTAAGACTGTATTGAGGTGGTGAACAGCTTTAACCTGAGTGTGGGTGAGGATGACATTGAGGAATTCCTAAAAGTGGACTAATGAGGAATTGTTGGTCTTGGACTAGGAACACATAGCTGAAGAAAACGTGAGAGAGAGAGAAAAATTGCAGAACAAGAAAAAAAATTTCCAAGAAAAACTATAATGAAGATTTTAGCAGAAGCTTTTGCAGATCTCAACAAGCTCCTTAAAAAGTTTGAAGGCCCCAAAATCGTAGCAACACCTAATCTAGGGCAACCAGAGACATGTGGAGGGGGAAGCGGGGAGGATAGGGAGGGATCTAGGGAGATAACCAATAATGCTTTACCCCCCTGAGAATCCAAATAATGCTTATGCAATCATTTAATTCTGGAAAATTCACAATCTAAGCATTTATATCACTTGAAGGGTGAAATATAGAAGAATCAAGAGACTGGTGTGTGGGTGATGTGGGGGTAATTCTGGTTTAAGAAAAAATGGATATTATATTGTTACTTTATATGCATTTATGATTGCACAATAACTAAACTCATAATAAAAAAAAATTTTTTAAAGTTTGAAGGCAGAAACTGAAGTGGTGGCTCAGCAGTTATGGTGCTTGGCTGGCATGCTCGAGTATATGAGTTCAAACCCCAGCACCACGTATACAGTTAAGACTCGGAGCAATGAAAGCCACATGAAAAATTAAGTAAAATTGATTCTCTCTTTCTCTCTCTCTCTCTCTCTTTAAAAAAAAGTTTGAAGGTGTGGACCCCCATGCCAAAAAGCTTTTATTACTAGAGAGGAATGTTCAGGGTGCATTAGCTGCTTTCAAAGAACCCTATGACATAAAAAAGAAATAAATTGGGGCTGGAGCAGTGGCTCAGCGGTTCCTGGGCTTGCCTGGCATATGTGAGTATGCAAGTTCAAACTCCAGCACCACGTACACAACGAGGTCTCAGAGCAACGAAAGACACATGAAAAACTAAATAGAATTGATTCTTTCTTTCTCTCTCTCTCTCACTCTCACTCACTGTCCCACTCTCTTAAAAAAAGAAAGAAAGAAAGAAAAAAATCACCATGGACATATTTCTGAAAAGAGTGACACCGTCTCAAGAAAAGCCCCAAGCAGGTCCTTTCAGAGAGATTCCAGAAGAAGGCATTATCACATGACGCCAACTCCAAGCCTGTTATGACCTCTGAAGACCTTCCAGTAGGACCTTCCAGGCAAAGGGAAGTTTATTGGTGATCCTGGCCCTGTGTAAGTCCAGGTTCATGTGTATGCCTTAGCTTTTAACAAAAAAAGTTTAAAAAGAAGAAAAAAAGTTAAAATTTTTAAATAGATAAAAAATGTACAAAAGAAGCACATAAAGAAATGAAGACATTTTTGTATGCTCATACAATGTGTTTGTTTTAAGCTAAGTGCTGTCACTTAGCTTAAAAGTATTTAAAAATTAGAAATCTAAAGTTACATTAAGCTAAAGTTATTTTATAATTGAAGAAATGAAAATATTTTTAATATATTTAGTATAGCCTAAGAGTACAGTGTATATAAAGTCCATTGTGGTGTAAAATAATGTCTCAGCCTTCATTCACCAATCACTTTCTGAGCCACAGCCGCCTGAAGTCCTTCAGGCTTCATTGGGTAAATGCCAAAACAAGTGTAGTAATTTTATATCATATTTTTACTGTATCTTTTCTGTTTAGAAGTGTTTAGACCCACGAACACCATTACGTTACAATTACCTACAGTATTCAGCACAGTAACCTGCTATACCCTTTGTAGCCTCAGAGCAATAGGCGATACCCTACAGCCTACCTTGTGGCCATTCACAGGTGTGCAGCAGATGATTCCTTCTAGGCTTACAAGCATGTCCTGTGATGTTCTCGCAACAATGAAATAGCCTAACCATGCATTTCTCAGAGTGTATCCCTTTCATTCAGGGATGAATAAACGGATGCTACTTTAAAATGCAGAGAAAATTGTAAAAATTAAGAATCAAACCAATTTAAGTGATTGCTTCCAGGAAGTGGGATTTCATTTGGATGGAGATGGAATGTGGCAGGTAAGAAGGAAATTGGCTAAAGGACTACTGTTTTTCATTTTAAGACTTTCAGTGCCAATTTGAATTTTTAATTATCCATGGGTATTACTTTGATAAAGAATAAAAATTAAAAGAAAAAAATGTAGGTGTCAGATTTTAGTTGGTATTGGTTGGTTTTTTTTTTTATTATAGTTTCAAAGGCAGAAAGCAAGCACTTTGGGGCTGAGGGCTATGTAAATTGACCAATCACTCAGTTATTTGTTTATTTATTTATTTTTTGAAGTAAACTGGTTATTTCCTTAGAAGATCCCTCAGCCAAGTGAGGGGATGGAGAGAATGGATACATAGGAATTTCTTGAGAAAATGAATGTTGAAGTTTAAAACATGAAGCCTGGCAACAAAGTCTGCTATGACAAGGAAATAAAGACATGAAGGGGTGGCAGCAACCATCATTTCTCAGGCTTATGCACCTGCATTGCCCCAGGGGCTGTGAGGAAAGCCTGGTGAACGCTGATCCTCACACTTCTAAAGAGTCCCTCCCTCTCAGTCCACCCCTGCTTCCTCACCCCCTTCCACTTTGCTGGTCTTCCTCCTTCTTCCTTCCCTCTGTCCCCCTCTGCATCATCTCTCTTCCGGGCCCCTGTCTCCTGCTGCAACTTTTACCAATAAAAGGTGTCACGTGACCTAAGGGTTTCATTTTTTAGGTGTACTTCAGTAAATAAGTTGGAGGTGAATGTAATGGTAAAGTCCTCCCTGTTTAAATAGCCACCCAATAAATAAATAAATGCAATACAATACAATCCCACAGAGACCAAAAATACTATGTATATATTTTTACTTGTTGAGAACCTTTGTTGATTTGGGTCTGAGTGTCAGTGATACCAAATGATAGATTTCCTAACTAGTTTTAAAAAAGAAAAATGGAGCCAGGCACAGTGGTGAACTCCTATGACCCCAAGTGACTTGGGAGGCTGAGACAGGAGGATTGCCAAATTGAAAACCAGCTTTAGTGAGCCTCTGCCTCAAAATAAAATGTAAAAGAAAAAAAAAGGCTGGGGTGTTGTTCAGTGGTTAAGCGCCCCTGGGTTTAATCCCTGGTAACAAAAGAAAAATTAACAAATAAAAGAAAAATGGCCAGGCATACTTTCTTGCAAGCTGTGGCTGTTGAACACACAGATTAAGTGCTTTACTGGACAGACACATAGACTCTTTCAACTAACTACTCTTCTCCCAAGCGCAGCTGCTACCAGATTTGGACTTCATCACTGGGGTAGAATGTTTCCCAGCTGATTTGTCAGGCATGAAGAGACCCTTGAGTTTCTAAAACTGTTTTGTGCACTGTGTCATCCAATTGCAGGGAACAGAATTCCCCATTATTTTTAAATGTTAACATTTACCTACCGACATCCTTGAGAAACATCTCTGGCCGTTTTAATCCAGAAGTTTCAGGATTTTTGAATGGCATGATATATGCTTTTCTTTGCATTTGTCAGAACTGAATAATTTTCATACTAGGAAAAGAAAGATTGGCAAAGAAACATTATTTTACTATTTAAAACATATCTTGTAAATTTTAAAATCTGACTCCCTCTTTCCCTTCTCCCTCTCTCCCCCCACCACCCCCCACCTAGATTCAGTAGAATTTCCTTCATCCCTTCCTTCCCTCTCCTGCTCCACACTTGGGTTCCACACACGATCAGTCTTGTTGCTCCTGGGACTCAGAGCTCCCTGTACTGAGAGTGTACTTGATTCTAGTGGCAAGTCAGCCTGTAATTGTGTGGACAACCAAGCCTTTGCCTTGTTCCTTGTAGGCCCCATGTACCTGGTTTCAGAGTAGATAGCTACAGAAAAAAGCTATGACAAACTCTGGTAATGAAGGAGGTGGCCGTTGCTAAGCAACCGAGAGGAAAGCAGATTGCCTTGTGCTTGGGTCTTGGCAATGTGCTAGGAATAAAGAAGACCTGTCAATCACTCCTTGTCCTTGGGAGACCGGTTCCACAGGCAGGTACAGTGTGGGTCCCAAGTGTGGAGGTGCAGCACTAGCATCTGCTCCTCTCTGGGTCCCAATTTGAAGTTTACCAGCACTCTTTTCCCTGATGTCTTATTCTGATGATGAGAATCCTTTGCCTCAGTAAGCATCTCATCCCCTAATACATTCACTTTCCGCTCTTGACACATTTTATTTCTAGGAGTCTGCTTCTCAGTGGTCCCAGTTGGAGATCCTGCTTCATTCTTAAGAACCTGCTTGGAGTTCCCAGTTGTAACTTCAGCCTTGGACAATGTGTCAGTATTGACAACTATTACCTCCCAGCCATCATATTCCCTGGCTTTACCACCACTGAGTACCCATGTGTTGGGACTTTCTATATTCTCCATGTTCTCTGACAGATAGGCAACTATTTTCTGTGCCTTCTTGAGTCCCAACCCAGTTTTTTCTCTGCCTGACTTGGGAAGACTGATGCTAGGCCCCAAACCTCTCCCTCCTTTTACCTACTTCCTTTCTACACAGCAAATTCCAGCAACCATGACTCTTAGATAAATTCCGAAATGTGAGACCACTCTCTATCATTCCTTGCTTTGATATCTTTAATCCTTTATTTAAAACATGGAGGCTCCTCTGGTGATTGTGGCATAACCTAGAACATAGCTCAGACTGTACGTGAATTATCAGAGGGATTCCAATTTATAAATGCATTTTGTTCTTTGGAAACGTCTCTTATAAAACAAAAAGTGAGCTTATATGTCCATATTTTTCAGGTTGACTTTATAAATTGTATTAAGGATCTCATGTCAGCCTGTAACACAGAACATGAATGGGTAGGTTCTTTGTCTTCCAAATTTGAAGAACGAACTCCACAGACACAGCATGAGAGAAAAACAAAAGGATTTATTAGAGTACTGAAAGAATGAAAGTAAAGCTCCCAAAGAGGAGGGGTCCCAAGTGAGGGTTGCCAATGGGTGTCTGTTTTCTAGGGTTTTTAGGGGTTTGATCTGTCCCTATAGGTGATTGGTGGGATGATATGTTAATATAGGATTCAGAAAGGGGGCAATCAACTCTATTTTGTCTTCTTCAGCAAATCTGGAGAAAAGTGCTTTCTAAGCCTTTATTAGCATAAGGGTGAGGCTAAGTGTCTGTTGGTGCAGGAGGAAGTACCTTTTGCTGTTGGTCATGTCTAAAGGCAGTTAAGGAACTGTCCTTCTGACTAGGAATATGTGGGGTCAGATGTTTGGTTTCCCAATCCTCTCTTCCTCCTTTTCTTCTCTGAGACCCTTTTCCTGGCTGTCTGTGTCTCAAAACTACACAAAGCCCATTTGACTCAAAATGCAATTTACTATTCTCCAGTTTTATTTCAACTGGTTCTGTGAGGGAGTAGAATTTGGGTTTTAACTATAATCCCAGGATCAAGCCTCTGAGCTTCAGCAGTTGAAAAGGAAATTTCATTAGTTTCTAATAAGAGCTAGTGGAATTAGACAGGCACTGTTGAAGTGCGAAGACTTAACAAGACTGGGGTTGGATTAAAGGGGTAGAGGTAAACTGGCCTCTGTTATTGCTACCAGAAGCTGAGGTGTGGGGGAGGGCAGCTGGTTGGGAAAGGCAGATGGAGAAG
>PVKS010051257.1:0-11215 GCA_004027875.1 Aplodontia rufa | reverse complement strand
CCCCCCCCAATTACCCTCCCTTATCCCTCCTTTATCCCTCCCTTCCCCTTCCCGTTATAACTCTAAAAATAGTATTAAATTGTAAAGCATTACATCTTATCTGAATTTAATTCATGTTTCTAGACCAACTTTCTCATTGTCCAGGGTCTAGTCCCCACCTCCACAGATGAGTGGAGACAATCGACCCTTAGATCTTGTGAGGAGGTGTAGAAATAGAGCTTCTTAGGAAGGGTTCTACTGATAAGAGAATATTGTGCCTGCTCTAGACCAGTGAAGCCTTGTTGTAACAGATGTTTGGGTCCCAATACAGAGTTGCTCATTTAGTAGGTTTAAGATCACAGTCTCTGAGATGGCCCCTTAGTGATCCCATCTCTAGGAATGCATGTCTTGTGATAGTCTACCTTTGAGTGTGAACCAGACCTAGTGACTCACTTTTAATGAATGGTATATGGTATTACAGTGAATATCACTTTTGAGATTATTTTACAAAGACTAGAGTTCTCACTATATTCGCTCTGAGAGGAGCTAGCTAGCTGTCTGTTGTGAGCTGCTCTGTGGAGAGACCAACATAGCAAGGAGCTATGACACCAGCAAGGACGGCCATATGAATGAGCTTGGAAGCAAATATTTCCCAAATTGGTCCTTGAGATAACCACAACTCTAGCCCACACCTTGGTTTCAATCTAATGATTGAACTTGAGCTAGAACCACCCTGTTAAGCTATGCCTTGATTTCCTGACCCATAAGAACTATAAGATAAGAAATTTTAAACCACCAAATTTTGAGAAAAATTTTTAAACATAGAAATACATAACTAATATATTAGTCCTGGGGTGAAGTTCAATAATTGAATTCTTAACAAGTTTCCAGGTGGTATTGAAGCCTGCTGGTCTGGGAATCACATCTGAAGATCTCCTGGTTTATCATCCTAGGATTATTCCACCTTTGACTTCTTGAAGATTCAGCATCTTGGGAGTAACTGAGGCATTGTTTAAATATACTCAGATGCTAGGGAATGTGAACATAATTTTTCCTGCTTTCTTTGCTTTTTGTGTCCCTTTGATCAGTTGCATCCACCAACCCAAGACTTATTTCATTGGACCAGCCTTTCCTGGCCATTAACTTCAAGTCCAAGAGAATTTATTGAGTATTTGCTGTGTGCTTGGCTTATAACCTTATTTGAGTAGAAAAGTTAACTTTAAAAAAGTATTTTCCCATTTTATATTTCATATAATGCTTCAGGAAATGAAATTGGGCAGATGATATTATTCTCATGGTAGAGATAAGAAAATGGAGTCACTGAGAGGTAAAGTGAATTGCTTAATTGGACAAGGAGGTAGATTTGGAGTTAGAATTTGAACTCATGTCTCCTGATTCCTTGAAAACACTCTTTTTCTAACCTTACCCTTTACTCAATATCTATCCTTCAGTTTTTACAGTCAATGATTATTTGCTATTTTATGAACTCTATTGTCCTAGATGGGATTAGTGAATACAAGGAATAGAAACTTCTTAATGATTATGAGAATCTACAAAATGGTAGGCATTCTTTTAATTTACAATTTTGAAGAATGTGTGGCTTGGGGACATGGAGACTAAAACCAGAAGGGCCAGAGCCAAAACCACTTCTTCAGTCTCTCATGAGTCTTTTGGCCAATGTGTTTATATCTCTCCAGTCCATTATCCTTCTTTATTTTATTCATGAGCTTTCTGCTTCTCTCAGAATTCACATGGGTTTTGGTGTTGATTTTCTGTGGTGTTGACCCTGTCTTTCAACAATGACTCTTCAGTTCAAGAACTTATCAATTGACTGAAGTCTTGGTTTCCTAGAACCAGTTATCAAGATGGGGATATCTCATTAGCCTCTCAGACCTGTGGATTAGATACATTTGAGTCAGATCTCATTCCCCTCCCTCTCTGTACCATGTGGAGGAAGAAGAGGGTGTGCATGGTTGGAGGAGGAGTCATTAAACCTAATTTTGTTTTTGAGATAGAGACTTGTTAAGTTGTCTAAGCTGTCCTCAAATTCATTATCCTCCTACTGGGATTGGACCCCACCAGACCCAATTCACTAGCCATTGACTGCAAATCCAAACCTCAGGTTTGGGGCTTTCAGGACACTGTGCCCAGGACCCTGTTGGAGCTGACTACCCAGCCATTGCATGTGGATCCAGGCTCAGGCACTCACTGGACACCCATGACTAGGACCTGGATGGAGCTGACTTACTCAGCTGCTGTGCTTGAATCTAGGCCTCAGGTTCAGGCTTTCAAATATGTGCAGTTCATCTGTGCCCAGGATCCCCCACCCACACCTCATCCTAACCTGTCCAGTTGTGGCACACATACCTACCAAGATGCAGCCAGTACTCACCAGGTCTGTATACATTGACCCAATATGCACTGCCTAGAGTTTGAGATTCTGTTGCAGTGCATAGGAGGCTTGTTACAGTCCATCACGAGACCCCAGGATCCAGCACACATCCAAGTTGGTATGCTTCCACAATCCAATGGTTTGCCCCAAACCCTAACAGATTTCAGATTGACACCCTGGAACCTAGATCCACAAGGAAAACTCAATTCAGAAGATTATCACAAACAAGGAATCAAAATAGAAAAGATTCACCTCAAGCCCACAACTCCCCAACCAAGGAACACATGGACAGGGAGTGAGATGAAAACCTAGAAATAATTATCAATGACCTGATTACTCAAAGGAAAAATGAACAAAAAGAAGAATTAATGAAGGGACTAAGTGAGGAAACTCAAGAGATGAAAAACTATCATCAAGGAAATAGATACTGAAAAGGCAATAACATAGCTGAAATCTTCAGTCAATAACATTATAACAAAGATGAAAGAATTTAATAATAGACTAACCTTTTTAGAAAACAGGACCTCGGCTCTGAGAGTAAGAACCTCTGACAATGAAGAGAGGCTGAGTAAGTATTTTTTTTTCCCTAAAGAGAAAAAGGGACAGTGAGAGAGACAGACAAAAATCAATTTTATTTAGTTTTTCATGTGGCTTTTATTTCTCCAACATTTCGTTGTGTACATCATGTTGTGGTTCAAACCCATGTCCTCATGCATGCCAGGCAAGCACCTTAACCACTGAGCCACTGTTCAAGCCCCAGGCTGAGTACATTTGAGTGCATGAAAGACAAAAGAGAAAAAAATACACAAAACATGACCAGAATATTCAAAATGTATGCAATCAAATCAGAAGAAACAATCTAAGAGTAATAGGGCTACATGAAGAAATCAAAAAGCCAATGAATGATATAAAAAATTCTAAAATGAAATAGTTAAAGAAATTTTTTCTAATATCAGAATAGAGTCCGTAATGCTCATCCAGGAAGCATACAGGTCAACCAATAAGTCTATTCAGAAGAGAAGTTCACCAAGACACATCATATTCAAAATGTATAACAGAGACATCAAGGAAAGAATATTAAAAGTGGCAAGAGAGAAACGCCAAATCACATCCAGAGACAAACCAATAAGGATGACCTCTGACTTTTCAGCTCAGACTCTAGAAGTAAGAAGCTCCTGGAAGGAGCTATTTCAATGTCTTAATGATTACAACCTGCAGCTGAGAATACTGTACCCACCAAAATTCAGCTTCAAATTTGATAGGGAAATAAGAATATTTCACAATAAGAACAATGACATAGATATTCCAACACTGAATGTGAATAGTCTCAATGCACCTATCAAAAGACACAGATTAATGGATTGGATCAAAAAACAAAATCCAACAACATGCTGCTTTTAGGAGACTCACAACCAATGACATACTAAAAAAATGACAACAAAAAAATAAACAATCCAATCAATAAATAGGCCAAAGAGCTAAACAGAAACTTCTCAATGAAGAAATCAAACAAGCCAATGTATACATGAGAGTCTTCTAAATCACTAATAATCAGGAAATGCAAATCAAAACTATTTTAAAATTTCACCTCACTTCAGGCAGAATGGCAAAGGTGAATAGTACAGGCAGTAACAAGATTTGGATGGGTTGTAGGGAGAGAGGAAACACTAGCATACTGTTGTGGAAGTGTAGACTGGTACAGTTGCTCTGGAAAGCAGTGTGGAGACTCCTTAAATAATTAGGGCTGGACCCAACATACAATCCAGCTATCCCTCTCCTGGGCATTTTTCCAGAGGAGTTAGAATCAGCACATTACATTGACACAGCATAATATATGTTCATAGCAGCTCAATTTACACTATCTAAATTGTGGAATCAACCAGGTACCCCTCACTGAATTAATGGATACAAAAGCTGTAACATATATATATATATACATGTATACATATATATATATATATATATACACATGTATATATATATTACAGCATGTATGTATGTATGTATGTACATACATACATGCAATGGAGTTCAATTCAGCTACGGGAAACAATGGTATTGCAGCATTTGAAGGTAAGTGGATGGCAATGGAAGAAATCATGCTGAGCAAAGTTAGTTAAACCCAGAGATTGAAGAGTTTAATGTTTTCCCTCATTTTTGGAGGCTAGAGCTAAACCCAGGCTTGGGTAAAAAGGTAGCCAAATTCATGTGTTTGAACTGCCAAAGGCATAGCAACTCATAATTTAGGAGAAACGTAAACCTGTATGCAGGGGAAGGGTGAGAGAAAGTGTGGGGTGGAAGATGAGAGAGTGTGAGAAGATAAGGAGGGATCTAGGGAGACAATCAGTAATGTAGCATACTCTTTAACCATCCCCATCGAGAAGTCAAATAGTACTTATTCAATCATTTAATTCAGGAAAATTCTGAGATATATATGGACATTTTTATCTGTTATGAAGACATAATATAGAACAATCAAGAGACTGGGGTGTGGATGAGGTGGGGGTAACTATGGTTTAGGATCACATACATATGATATTGTTACTTTATATGCATTTATGATTGTACAAGTTGACTCCTTAATTTAAAAAAAGCTGAAATTACAGGTTTATACCATCATTCCCAGCTCAGCAGAGTCATTATATAAGAGCAAAGATCAGCAAAACTTTTCTATAAGGGGATGAATATTAAACAGTGTAATCTTCACAGGTAAATAGTCTCTGTTGCACCTTCTCAGCTCTTCTGTTATAGGGTCTAAGCAGCGACAGACAATACATTTATGAATGGGTATGGCATGTTCCAATTAAATTTTATTTCCATAACAGAATTGTACTAAACCTGATACCTGGTCACAGTTTTCTGACCCTTGAATCACATGAAATTTGAGGAACACATGCAAATTACACCAGCCTTAGAGACAGAAATGGCATCATCTATGTGTGTATTCAACATAACACTAAACTGGAAAGAGGTGTTTATGATGACATTAGCCTTACATCCTGGCTAGGGACAGTTTGAAGCAGATTAAGGCTGACTGAACATTAAATTACCTGGGCAGGTGAACACTTTGTTGCTACTTTTGGAGGGGACAAATACTATGTTCTCACATGGCAGAAGAGAGGGAAAGAGATAACTCCCTCAAGCCCTTTTATAAGGTGCTAATCTCATCCATTTGGGTGGGATCTCTTCATGGCCTAACCCCTCCTAAATACCCCAATTCTTAATACTTTTGCATTGGAGATTAAGTTTTAATTTTAATTTTAGAGGAGCCACAAACATTCAAATTGTAGAAAATCCAAAGTCCAGGCTGCAAATTCTGGCTTAAGACTCAGGCATCATGTCTAACTGAATGCTAGGGGCAGGAAAGCTAAGCACATTTCTAAGATTCCCTTGGATTTTAGTTCTATAGATGACCCAAATTCCTCCAAGCTGACCCATTCATGCAAGGTTAGAAGGAAAAAGTAAATGAACACTGTGAGAATATAGTTGTGGAGGTCATCTGCCCTGTACTCCCAGAAGCTAGTAGAAGTTCTAGTGTTTTGTGTTTCATCTTTGTAAGAAGTAAGATATTTAATTTGCTGATGAGGATCACTGAAGAAGTATGATGATTGTGATGCTAATAGGTGACTTCTAGTCCCAGCCTCCTAATCAGAACAGAGGCTGGACTGCCTAGGTGGCCAAGTACTACATTTATTCTGTTTTTTTTTTTTTAACAAGGAATTTCATAATGAATAGTAAATTTCTTTATACTAGAAGTAGCTATTGAGTTCTTTTGTGTGCCCTGATCCTACAGTAATGCAGAAATTGGTGTTAGAAATGATTGCAGGCAACAGCCATTCAGGGATGGAGATCTGGCATGGTTTACACAGCATGGTTGAGTTTAAAGGTTCTCAACAACTGATAATCAACAGAGGATGGGCTACTGATAAACCAGGGCAAGGAGAGACAAAAGTTACTTAAACTAAATTACATGGGTTCCAGGAATAAAGTGCTTATTGGAGTCATAGTTATCACATGGTAAATATAGTGGGATAGCAATACAAGCACTCTGGTGATGAGCTGGCTACTTATAATAGCATTTGAAAACTTAAAAAATGACTTGAGGGGAAAAAAATGACTTAGGGGACTGGAGATGTGACTTAGTGGTAGAGTGCTTGCCTAGCATGCACATGGACTTATAACCACATACACTACTAAGAGGAGAAAAACCAAAAAACAGATAAAAAATAAAAGAAATTGACATTCTCTTTCTCTTTCTTTCTCCCAATCTCTAAAAAATAAATGACTTGAATTTTAAAATTTTCATTCCAAAGCTCAGCCAGAGAATTGATATTTCTTTTATCCTAAAGTAATCCCTCTCTTGTTGCTGAAGAGTGATGTAATCAAGGTCAGCTGTGGATTCTGGTATACATATGGGTGGGAGGGGCACTGTCATTACAAAGCAGGTGGTGCTCCTCACCAGATCACATGTGAAAGTCAACCATTGATGTGAGGAAGAGGAACCTAAAGAGGAGAGTGACTACATTTGGGTATTGAATGACTTGGAGAACACTGAGGCCCTGTCTTATTGAGCTTCCTTTGCATCAGAGGCCTGAGTTTCCCAGACTTTCTTATATCTTAAGCTCTGCAGATGTCATAACTCCCATCAAGAGACACACCCCCATGAGGCTATCCCCCTTATCTGGAGCAGATAGAAGCCTCCCTTCTGAATGGCAGTGTAGTACTGAAGCCAGCAGATGTGGTGGCAGATTTCTGATTCCTCAAATTTTTTTTCTGACATGGCAGAGCCTCCCTCAGAGAATAAATTCTGCTGTCTGGTTCTGAAAAATATTCCTGAAATCTTCATCTTGAACATGCAGCTCTGCTATTTCTACCAGCTACTAATAGCATGTAGTGATTCCCTTTTTGCCTAAAGTAACTAGGGAAGATTCTGTCCTCTGCAAATGAAACTAGAACAGAGGGCTAATAAGTCTTTAACATTGTAAATTTAATCACATTATTAAACTCTTTTAAGGGTCTTCAAGGACCCATTTCTACGTCCAGTGCAAATGACTTTAAACTACTATAAAAGGAAGGCGAAATGGCTCTGCTTGAATTCCTTCCAAGGCAAGTTTCTTGGGTACCTCTTTCCATGTTGAACACATTCCAATTATAGAAAAAAAATTCATAATTGTCTGGAATCTGTTTGTAACTTGAGACCATTCATTTAGTTTCCTGTTAGCTAAAAACTCAGATTTCTTCATGTGTTCCCTCTGTGACATGGTTCCTGGATCCCTTAATACTGTGTCAAAATAGTACAAAGAGTAGGAGAAAGTGGAGGGAAAGGGAGAGCATGGGAGAAGGGTTAATTTGTTGGGGATAGTTGAAGGTATCAGAATGGGCTAGTTTGACTCTTTAAGTAGAAAACAAAAGCAAAAAGGAGATTGAATCAGGTATGTGATTTAAAACCTATTTAATGAAAATCCTGGTGCCAGCCTATGTTTATTTTTCTAGTCTCAATGAGACATTTTTCTTTTTGTCATAATTTATTCTTAATTTATTAGTTCATCTTTCTATTGCTAAATTAAAGATGTTTGATTCATACCTTTGACACCATCAATTTTATTACTTTGCCCAAGTATATTTACCCATGTTTAAAAGGGGCTAGGAAATGGAGTAGAAAGTAAAAATACCCCAAATAGGAAAGGATTAATTCATGCTCCCTGTTATTTTAATTTCTTAAACTACTTATCACTATAAAAGATAGTTGCTTATTTTCTGTTCTTTTTATTTTTTGTTTAAAAAATTTTCCAATTGTTTACATTATTATTTATCTTCCTCCAACAGAAAGTAAATTCCAAGTGGACAAGAACTTTCTCTGTTCTACTCCTTGCTGTGTCCTTGAATCTTGTCTGGAAATCTGGTATTAAACAGAATAAATTCTCATTTTCCCTCTCTCTATCTCTCTCCTATCTCAATCTTTCTTTCTCTATCTCTACCCTCTTTATGTGTGTGTGTGTGTATGTGTGTGTGCATGTGTGTGTATGTGCTTGTGCATGCATGTGTGGTGTACTGTATATACACATAAACACATATAGTGACTTTTGAATGAATGTTTACAGACATGATAGAAAGAAAACTGGATTTGAAGGAACAGGAATTCAGTCACTGCTTAACTAGGTCTTCTGCTAGGGTTACCACCTGGAGGATCATCTGAGAAAATACCTACTTCTTCTACCTGATGATACTTAAAAAGAACCTATGTTTTCATTTCTTTGTGGGAACTGAAGTGCTTCTCATCATTTAGGAGTGGTTTGTCTCATTTAGTGGTTAATTTCTCAGTTCACATTCAGTGTTATGTGCTGTTCATCAGAAGAGCCACAGTAAGGAACAATTCTAAGCACACTGTCAAGGGTGGCTTAGGCAAAACTGAATGGTGATTAATATATTCCAAGCTGTTTAGGTTTGGATTTCAGCATCACTACCTACTAGCTGCTGCTTATTTATCAAGCTACTTAGCCAATGTGTGTCTTCATTCACTCATCTTCAGTCAGAGATCGATATAGTTTCTACTTCTTGTAGGGTTATTAAGAAGATTAAAGAAGGTAATCCATTTAAAGAATTTATCACACTGCTTTGCTCAGTAACTGTTTGCTAAAATTACTATTTACTGCAGTATCACAGGGGAATCAAAAGAAAAATTCTATTTATTTCTTCTCATTGAATCCAGGTTACAAGTTTGGCAAAAAGCAAAAGTGCTAGTATGTTTGATGCAAAAGAGATTGAGGACTTGGTCTGATGAATATAGATATTCATTTCTTTGTTAGAAAAAAATTTCATGACTGATCTAAGAAACTATCCATTTCTGATATTTGAGGGGGACATGAATGGAAATTTGAAGGTTGAAGGTCTCCATTTAACAACTTTCCATTATATCACACAATTTCTATCATTAATATGCTCTCATGCATACCTTAAATGATGTGGAATTTCTAGTATATACAGTTCAGAAATTTTAACCAAGAAACAGCTATAGAACTTCATGTTGAGCAGTAATCTGTGTCTACCACAGAAGCTTGGGACAACATAGAGGCCTGGGATTCTGCCTCCATGGCATGGACCAACTCTGTATACAGTCAGAGGGATCAGTTTCCTGTAGACCTTCAAATTTCCATTTATGTCTCCCTTGAAGAAGGCAGTTTTCAAGAGGCAAAGGAAGCAGTGAGAATGGAGAATGGGATGCTCCACTCTTTTTCTTTTCTTTTTGGTCAATTAAACAGCTTTCAGTTATTTTAGATAGGTGGCATTGTACATAAAGAATATCATTTGAATCTGCTTTTGTTGCTACTGCTACTGCTTCTACAACTGCAAAAATTCCTAAAAAAATAAAATGGTTAAATTGAATGTACCATCTGGCCTTGTAATGCATTAAAAAAAATCTGATACCATTGGCAGATTTGGATTACATCAGTTCTAGTTAACTTCAATAACTTCTTCCCCTGAGAAGTTTGCAAAAACCCTTGTAAATGTAGAAAAATGTTCCCAGGCAGCCGCTAATGCAATTCCTAATGAGTGGTTGCTGGCATGAAGTTTATTTGTGATTAAAGGGAGTGGTTCTGAAAAACTGTTACAAGGATAGTTAAGCCACAGGGAGGGAGGGATATTACTGACATGTGATTTGGGGCCATGAAGTGCACTCTGTGAGTATGGTTGTCTCCTAGGAAGGCTGATATTTCTCTTTTGCATGAGATGTTCATTTTTCTATTTTATTCCTTTTTTTGTTTTTGTTTGCTTTTTATCTGTAAAATGCTTATAGACCTCGATCTGGTAGCTGCCTTAGTGTAAGTGCTCAGTATATTTTCCATTCTTATTTTCTTTCGGCTATCAATTTGCCCTATAACCCCCTTTTCTCCACCATGTTTCCTCATAGTAAACTGTGTGTTCATGAATAAACAGAAATGTCCTCTTTGCTGTATCCCATAGAGATTCCTCTCTATTCAGTTGGATTGGTATAGCTCTAAAATTGATTATACCCAAAAACATTGGGATAGTTATATAAACATTGTGTACGTGGTGCTGGGGTTTGAACCTGAGCAACCATGCCAAGCAAGCGCCAGAACCATTGAGCCAGTGCGCCAGCCCCCTAATTAATCCTTACTACTGATAGAATGCAATACAGAATTAGTAATAACAGCAATTGGTTTCAAGATTTTGACCTAGTTTGAATTAGATATGGCATGCTGTGTCCTGGCAATAAGAAACCCTGACTGCTGACACCCACTTCTGTGGGTATGGCCTTTGGTAACTCAACCAGAAACAAATTTGAAGAATAGGTTACAGAACTGGGTGGTGCACGACTGTAATCCCAGCAACCCAGGAGGCTGAGTCAGGAGGATCACATGTTGGAGGCCAGCCTTGGCAATTTAGCAAGAACCTGTCTCAAAATAAAAAATAAAAAGGGCTGGGGATGTGGCTTAGTGGTAGAACATACCTGGGTTCAATCCCAAGTCAAAAAAAAAATGATGCAGTGAGCTGGACAGAGATACCATAAGGAAAATATTACATGGCCAGGTTAATTTGAATAAAAGAACATGACCATCTACCTGTATTTCAAGTTTTTTGCTTCATGAAAATAAACAGTATGGGGTTAGGTACACAAAGTTTTATCATCATTACATATTGTAAGCAGATTGAGTATACTTCTTAATCACTATGCATTCTCTCACCCAAGCCACACTTTGCATAAAATTTGCATAACCTCTGTAAGTAGGAGTTTTAGGAATTTTGTTGGAGCCTTGGTGACACCAGATGTCTTGAGTATTTGACATAAATTTGAGAACTTGAAATTACCAAATGATGCCTCAT
>PVKS010051256.1:0-11217 GCA_004027875.1 Aplodontia rufa | reverse complement strand
TCTAGTCCCCACCTCCACAGATGAGTGGAGACAATCGACCCTTAGATCTCTGGGTTAAGCTGATTTTACTCAGCATGATCTCTTCCATAACCATCCATTTACCCTCGAAGGCTGCAAGGTCATTGTTTCTAATTGCTGTGTAATATTCCATGGTATAAATGTACCACAGTTTTTGGATCCATTCTTCCAGTGAGGGACATCGGGGTTGTTTCCATAGCCTAGCAATAGTAAATTGTGCTGCTATGAACATCGATATTGCTGTGTCACTGTAATGTGCTGATTCTAAGTCCCCTGGAAAGATACCCAGGACTGGAATAGCAGGGTCATGTGATGGATTCATCCCTAGTTTTTTGAGGATTCTCCATACTGCTTTCCAGAGGGGCTGTACCAGTCTGCAGCTCCACCAACAGTGTGTTAGTGTGCCTATCTCTCCACAGCCCCTCCAGCATCTATTGTTGTTTATTTTCTTCATCTTTGCCATTCTGACTGGTGTAAGGTGATATCTTAATGTGATTTTCATTTGCATTTCTCTGATTACTAGAGATTTAGAGCACTTTCTCATGCATTCATTGGCTTGATCAATGTCCTCTGGTGAGAAGTCTCTATTTAGCTCTTTGGCCCATTTATCAATTGGGCTGTTAGTGTTTTTGTAGTTGATATTTTTGAGGATTTTATAGATTCTGGATATGAGACCCTTGTCTGAGGAATCATAGTCCATGATTCTCTCCATTTCTGTAGGAAACCTCTTGACTCTTTTGATTGTTTCCTTGGCAGTACAAAACCTTTTTAGCTTTATGGCATCCCATTCACTGATTTTTGACTTTACTTCCTTCACTTTTGGAGACCTGTTGAGAAAGTCTTTGCCTACTCCTAAATGTTGAAGTGTTGGACCAATTTTGTCTTCTATCAGTTGCAATGTAGCTGGTTTGATACCAAGCTCCTGGATCTATTTTGATTTGATTCTCGTGCAAGGAGAAAGATATGGGTCTAGTTTCAACTTTCTGCAGGTGGAAGACCAGTTTGTCCAGCACCATTTGTTGAAGAGGCTGTCAGATTTTATTTCTGAGCAAAAACTTAGATACAGAGATAGTAAAGATTTTTAAATAAAGTGACATCTTTTCATTTCTTTTCCATTGTTTTCCTGATTCTATCATTTTTTAAAAATTTAAGTGATAGTCTAGTAATTGACCATATTGGACAAAAGCAAGAACTGGAGAATAATCCTACCAATATCACATACTACTTTATACTTCAGAATATGTAACTTCTTTCATTTTCTTCCCTCATTTGTATAATTGTATGTTACACAGTTTTTAGTCACTAGTGTTGTGAGAATTAAATGACAATATGCAAAATACTTGGACAAGTATTGAACACATAAGAAACACTCAAAAAATTCTTGAGTAAATCAATAAATACTAGACATTTTATTGTTACTATTTTGCTATTGGTATTATACAAATTAAGTGTCTAGAAGAGGACACAGTCCAGAGTTCATGATCCAAACACATGAATTACTTTATCCTCTCCTAAGCTATTTATTATTTTTATTCAATATATGTGAATTTTTACTTTATTTTTTTATTAGTTGAATTTGGGTTATAATTAAGGGGGAATCATTATCAATCAAGAACAACAGTATATTCACATGGCTAGCCAAGGCTGATGCCATTTCATGTTTTCCCCCGTGGGTTCCCCATGGTTCTGTTTCCCCCATTTGAATCCCTGTGTTAAAAGGGCTTCTCATGGAGGTCAGAGATTTCCTTTTGAGTTGATTCCCCCACACTTTTTCCCTCCAGTCTCCTTGATATCCTTCCTATTCCCTCCCACATCCCTGCTCCCCTCCCTATGTCTCCAGGTATCCTAGTCAATGTTCCCCCGTTTGTGTAAAAATTCATACATGTTGAGATTATTATTAGCTTAGCCTTCTAACATACTGTTTCTGGTTGTATTCTAGCTTCCACAAACGAGAGGAAACACTTGGCCCTTGAGTCTCTGAGATTGGGATACTTCACTCAGCATAATTTTTTCCATCTCTATCCATTTGGCTGCAAAAGTCATAATATCATTTTCTCTAATAGCCAATTAGTATTTCACTGTAGATATGTACCAAAGCTTTTGTATCCACTCATCGAGTGAGGGGCACCTGGGTTGGTTCCATAATCTACCTATAGTAAACTGAGCTGCTATATGTTTTTGAATTTTCAGTAATAATTTTTATGTCTATGCATTTTAGATGGCAATAATTAGTTAAAATCACTTTCGGGTAGAAATATTTTTAATTCTTAAAAAGGTACAATCTTTAGGATGAAAATAAAGATATAAAAACAAACAAAAATTTAAGGTGATAAATTGTTGCATCTTATTGCATGAAATCATATGGTTGATATTAAGCTTTCCTTTTCATTGAGATTCTCTGTCCCATGAGGGTTGTTTGTTCCTCAAATGGTGCCTTCTCACTGAATTCTTTTTCTTTCTTTTTTTTTTTAGAGAGAGAGAGACAGTGAGAAAGATGAAGAGAGGATTGATTTTATTTAGATTTTCATCTGGTTTTCATTGCTCCAACACTTTGTTGTATATGTAGTGCTGGGTTTTGAACCCAGATTCTCCCACATGCAAAGCAAGTGCCATAACTGCTGAGCCATCGCTCCAGCCCCCTTGTCACTGCATTGTACCCAGGTGGAAATGGCAAGGAAGTGCTCTCCAGTTTCCTTTAAGGACACTGATCCCATTCTTGAGAAAGGAACCCATGGCCTATTCACCTAAAAGCAGTTCACCTCCTAATATGCACACTGTGGTCACTAGGAATAAACAGCTGCTATGTAGGGGAACACAGACATTCAGGCCAAAACACAGACTAAGGCAGGAAAAAGATGGTTCATGCAACAGACACTGAAAGACAGTAGGGGTGGTTACATTTATATCACACAAAATAATTTCAACCAAACTGTAAATCATAGATAAAAAGGTCATTATGTAGTAATAAGGGGATCAATTCATTTAGAGTATATAATAATTGCAAATATGTATGTATGTGCCCAAAATGTGAGAAGCTAAATATAAAAAGCAACTGTTAATATATCTAAAGGAAGAAATAAATTACAAAATAATAGTAGGGTGCTCCCAAGCCTCATGTTTAATTCAATGGATTAGTCATCCAGACAGAACATCAATAAGGAAACATTGGACTTGAGCTATATATTATACCATTAGATCTAAGAGACATATGTAGAACATTCCACACAATAGCAGCATATACACTAGTCTCTAGCAACACAAAATATTCCCCAGAATAGGTCATATGTTAGCTCACAAAACAAGCTTCAAACACTTAAAAGTATACTGAAATTATAGCAAGTATCCTTGCCAAAGAAAAGCCTGAAACTATAGCTCAAAAATGAGGAATTGTGGAATATTCACAAATACATAGAATTTGAAATACATCCTCCTGACCTTCCAATAGGTCAAGGACAAAATTGAAAGGAAGTTTGAAAGATACCTAGAGACAAACAAAAATCAAAACACAACATACTGTAATCTATAGGACACAGAAATGGAGAATCCTCAAAAACTTAGGGTTGGATCCACTGTATGAACCAGTTATCTATCTTCTAGGTATTTTCCCAGAGGAATTAAAAATCAGCATACTATAGCAACACAGCAAAATCTATGTTCAAGCAGCTCAATTTACAATAGCTTAATTATAGAAACAATCCAGATGACCCTTACTTGAAGAATGGATCCAAAAGCTGTGGGAGATACACACACACACACACACACACACACACACACACACACTAGGATTTCACTACCTATTAGAAGCAAAGATGTTGTGGCCCTTGAAGGTAAATGGATGGCAATGGAAGAAATCATGCTGTGCGAAGCTAGCCCAACCCAGAGATTCAAGGGTTGAAAGTTTTCCCTCATTTGTGGAGGATGGAGTAAACCCAGTCTTGGATGAAAAGTTGTCAGACTCATGTATTAGACCCAGCAAAGGCTTTGCAACACATAATCTAGGTGAACCGTAGATATGTAGGCAAGGATGAGGAAGGAGAGAAGCAGGGGGGAGATGAGAGGGAAGGAGGAATCTAGGGAGACAATTAACAATGTAGCATACTCTAGACCCCAAACTGGAGAAGTCAAATAAAACTTTTGAAATCATTCAAATCTGAAAAGTTCACAATCTTATATATACATATGGACATTTATATCAGTTATAGAGGTGAAATATAGAAGAATCAAGAATGTGGGCGATGTGGGGATAACTCTGGTTTAGGAGCAAATGCATATCATATTTTTATTTTAAAAATTCTTTCTAAGGGGCTGGAGCGGTGGCTCAGCGGTTTCGACACTTGCCTGGCAAGCAAAAGGACCCGGGTTCAAACCCCAGCACCACGTACACAACTAAGTGATGGAGCAACTAAGGCCATGTGAAAAACTAAATAAAGTTGTTTCTCTCTTTCTCTGTCTTTCTCACTATCCCTCTCTCTTTATGTAAAAAAAATTCTCTCTTATAAAACTTCACAAAATATACCATATTACATATTACATAATAGTAGGTTATTGACATCCCTCTCTACAGTAGAACACCAATACTTATTCTTTTTAAAAAAAATGTGAAGAGAGAAGAACAGTGGCACAGAGAGAGAAAGAGAGAATCATTTTATTTAGTTTTTCATGTGGTTTTCGTTGCTCCAATACTTTGTTGTGTATGTGGTGCTGGGGTTTGAACTTGTATCCTTGCACATGCCAGGCAAGCACCATAACCACTGAGCCACAGTTCCAGCCACAGAACTTATTCTTTCTACCTAACTGTATTTCGGTTCCCATTATCGAACCTTTTTTTAATATTTATTCTCCCACTCTTTTCTCCCTTAAATAACCACTATGGTATATTCAGTATGACTTTTAAAATTTCTACATATGAGAAATATCATAAAGTACTTGTCTTACTGAGCCTGATTTATTTTGATTCAAATAATGTCCCCATTTCCATCCAATTTGCTACTAATAGTTTCTGAAATGATAGAATTTCATTCTTTTTTATGGCTGAACCATATTCCATTATATATATATCATAAATATGTAATGTATATGTATATTTAGATGTGTGTGTCTATGTATATAACATTGTCCTTATGCATTCATCTGTTAATGTTGAATGATTTCTAGCACCTAGAATGATTTCATATTGTACCTGATGTGAATGGTTCTGCAATAACCATGAGTATAAAGATATATCAATGGTATATTGATTTCATTTCCTTTGCATATACACCCAGTTGTGGGAGACCTGGATTATATGTTAGAATTAATTTTAGGTTTCCAAGGAATCTCCATGCTACTATTCTTCATAATGGCTAAACTAATTTACATTCCCACCAGCACTATACAAGAGTTTCTTTTTTGCCACAGCCTCACCAGTATTTATTGTTTTTTTGTTTCATAGCAACCATTGTAACTGGGATAAAATTTTATCTTGTTGGAATTTTGATTTGCATTTTTGGTGACTTTTTTCATATTTATTAGTCCATTTGTGGTTCTTTTGAGAAGTATTTATTCAAATCACTTGCCCAATGTTTAGTTAGATTATTTGGTGATTTTTTATTATGTTTTGGTGTTCATTCTGTAGCATTAATCCATTCTCAAATGGATAATTGGTAATATTTTCTGTTCTGGTTTTCTCTTCACTCTGAAGGATTTTTCCTTTGCTATGGAGTTTTTCCGTTTGATGGAATCCCATTTGTCAATTTTTACTTTTGTTTTCTGTGTTTCTAGCATCCTGTGTAGAAAACTGTGGTCATTATCGATTTCTTGAAGTGCTGTCTCAATGTGTTCTTCCAGTAATTTCATGTCTTACATAAGCTTTTAATACATTTTGAGTAAATTTATGTAAAGGTTGAGATAGAAGTCGTGTTTCAGTCTTCTGCATATACATACCTAGTTTCCCGAGCACCATTTATTGGAGGAGCAGTTCTTTCTCCAATGTATATTTTGGCATCTGGTCAAGAATCAGTTGGCTGTGGATATGTGGCTTATTTCAGGGATGTCAATTCTGCTCCATTGGTCTCTGTGTTCAATTTCATACCAGTACCATGATGTCTGATTACTATGGCTCAGTAGCAGGTATTGAAATGAGATCTTGTGATGTCTCCAGTTTTGTTTAATTTTGTTTGAAATTGCTTTGACTATTCAGGAATTTTTCTATTTCCATATGCTACTTATGACTCTTTAATCTAGTTATTTGAAGAACAACCTTAGTGTTTAGATGGGGATTTCAAAGAATCCTTAAATCACCTTTGAGAGTGTGAGCATTTTAATAATGTAATTTCTTTCTGTGGGAGAAATTATCATTTCTGTGTATGCATCTTCTTCGACTTCTTTTATCAGTATCTTGTAATTTTCATTAAGTATATCTTTGGCTTCCTTGGTTAAGTTAATTTCTAGGTATTTTATTTTTTGTAACTAATGTAAATGGGATTGCTTTCACAATTTCTTTCTCAGCAAATTTGTTATTGGTGTATAATAATGCTAACTGATTTTGTATGTTAATTTTGTATCTTGCTCTTTGTCCTGAATTTATTTATCAGTGTTAATAGTTTTTAGGAAGCATCTTTAGGTTGTTCTAAATATAGACTCATATTATTTGCAAACAGGGACAATTTGACTTATTCCCTTTCTGTTTGTATATCTTTGTTTCTAAACAAATAAATACCAGTCTCTATAATCCACTGAAGCCAAAAGCTTCTGGGCCCTTTGTTACTGTTTTGAAAGTGGCAAAGATCCTGGAGACCACAGCATGAGACAACATTGTGGTCAAAGCCCACAGTGACAGGGACTTTCCTTGCTCTGACCTCACAAGTTGCCTTTGTGAGGGAATTTTCAGGCCTAATTATATAAGGCACTGGCTGCAACTGGGCATTTGTCCATGAATAGAGTGAGCTCTTGGTGGTAACTATCTGGTGGACTCCCACATGGTCAGCTCTTGGTGCTTTGGTGCTTTGGTGCTTCTGGTCTTTGGATTGGTTCTTTGATTTGGGGTATTTGTGTTGCTTTGCTTTCAATGTTGTGTGTGTGTGTGTGTGTTTAAGCTAGCATCCTTAGGATGTGTAGTCAGTGTGGTGTGGTTATGAGTGTGCAGCTAGGCCTTTGGGCAAGTTCCTCCTCCTCACAAGCCCTCAAGAACAATTATTAGGTTCTGAGGACATTGGGCAGAGCAACTTTGCCAAAGTGAAACTGGCACAACACACCCGGACAGGGACAGAGGTGGCCGTGAAAGTCCTATGAAAGGGAGAGCAGGACTTGGCCTTTATTAAGTTCGAGGTGAATATAATGAAGAGAGTGGAACCCCAATCATGGTCCAGATGTAAATGAAACATCTTCATCATGATGGAGCACACAGGAGGGAGCAGCTGCTGTAGCACATCCCAGAGGTGGTGGGTATGCAGGAGGAGAAGGTCAGGAAAATGTTCAAACAGGTCAAAAGTGCTGTGTACTGCTGCCATGAGAAGGGCATCATGCACTGAGACCTGAAGGCAGAGAACAGCCTGGTGGACACCCAGGAAGTATCAAGCTGTATGACTTCAGCTTGGGCCATATATTCATATGAAGAGATGCTCCGCTCAATGTGTGGCATACCTTTGTACTGGGCCCTGGTGCTGGATCTGTTGGAAGAGTAGGATGGCCTGTGGTGAAGATCTGGAGCCTGGGTGTTCTCCTGTATTTTGTGGTTGGGAGTGCCTGCCATTTCTTGGGACCACCATTGGGCGGCTCATTCATCAGGTCCTTCAGTCAAGCTACAGCTTTCCTGCCCACATTGTCTCCTGTTGAGCAAAGCCTCATCATGGCGATGCTCACGTTGAACCCTGTAAAGAGGCCCACAGTACACAAAATCATGGGGCACTGTGGCTGAGCCAGGGTGAGCAACATTCTCTGAGTTGTTCAAGTGAGTCACTCCCCATCTACCCAGACCCCTTGAGAGAGATGGTCATGCTTGATTTGGGTTACAGCCTCGCTGATATGTGGGCATCTATCTTATGCTACAGCATCAGAAAGCCCAGGGGGTGGGCTTCACAGTCCAAGAGGTCTGTTCATGCAGAGGTGGGATGGGCCATCCCTTTCAGATTCTTTCAGCTTCACTCCAAAAGAAGCCCCTGAGAACCTGCACTTTACTCCTTCCCTTCTTTCCCCGTGAACATCAGCTTCCTGAGAAACACAGGCATTTAGGGCAGAAAGACAGCTCAAGAGCCAGCAAATTGTATGATTCTCAACACAACAGGGAGATGACTTCCTAGAATACTAGGAGGTGTAGGGTGGGGGACAGAGTGGGGGGAGGGCTTAGGAAAAACACCTACGAGACTGGAGGGTGGGAATATGGGGGAATTATCTCAGAAGGAGATCTCTGACCTCCACAAGATATCCATTTAATTCAGGGGTTCTTCTGGGGGAAACAGCAACATGGGGAAGCCAAGCTGGGCATCCATGACATGGCATTAGCCCTGATAACTAAGTGTATATACATTTGTTCTTGAAGGTTTGATAATGTTTCCCCCTGAATTGTAACTCTATATCCATCTAATAATAATAATAAAAAAGAGCCAGCCTGTCTGCCATTTCCCTCTGCAGACTGTAAGCCCCAACCCCCAGTCCCAGCAGAGCCCCCTCCCCAGCATGACATTGCAGCCCTGAATTGCCGCAGTGGGTCAGGGATACAGAGCCACAAGTCCTGGCAGGCTGTGTCATCATCCCAAGAATGCTCCCTCCCCACCAGAAAGCCCCATGTTGGAACCTTTGATAACAACAGGAGCTGGAAGTGGGTGATTAGGAGAACTGTCACATGTATCACTTGTTTATTCTGCTGCATGGCAGCCCCAAGGACAGGCCCTAGAATTAAAAGCAAAGTGGCTCCAAGACAGGAGGGCAAATATGCTAAGGATTCTGAAAGAGAGTGGCTTCAGTGACTGTGGCCAGCTGAGACACAGGCACAGCTGAGTAGGTAGAGCAGAGCAGCCTTATCTTGCACTTAAGCTTTGATTGATATAATTTTTAATTGACGGATCACTGTCTACATTTATGGGGTACAGTAGGGTGGGATAGTTAGCTCATGCTAATTAACATGTCACTATCTTCAGGCCAATCACACAGGATCTCACTTAGGTGGAACTGCTGCTGGAAGGTGGTGCACAGCCTCCTGGGGCAATTTTGCACAAATTCATGGTGAGGGCATCCTAAGCTGCCTGCAGACCAGTGGACTCCCCTGCCCCCATCTGGAAGAAATATCAGAAACTTTTTCCTGCAACACCTACCCCTGCCCAGCTCTTCTCTGTCCCTTCTCCCATGTTTCTGGCATAGCAGAGATGGTTCTTAATAACTTCATGTTTCTTAGAAATCTTACCATCAGCTCGATGCTGGTGGTCGGTCACAGTATCTTGCTGTGCTGCTTTTTTTCTTCCTTATAGAATTAGAGCTAAGCACACTTGCATTTGAGCAACAGATCATTATAGTACTGGGAATGTAGTAAGGGAATCTTGACTCCAGAGACTTATCCAGGTCCCCCCAAAGCAACAAGTGATTCCAAGTGCTTTGGAAGGGGCAAGTTTCTGAGCTGCCTGGGAGTCAGTAATGCAGGCCTCTGTGTGACCTTCTGGTACCTGGTAAGCATTTTCAAAAGGGACCCATGGACAAAGATGCCAACAGCCTGAATTCTTTCACAATAGCGTCAGGAATCCCAGTGAAGTAGAGCCTGATGGGAATCAAGGAATTGGCAGGGTGCCTTTCCCAGAGCAGCTAGAGGGTTCCTTGATGCTATCATGCAAATAGTTTGGTTTCACAATGGTGATGTTTTATCCTCTGTAGAGCAGTGGCATGGAGCAGTTCCTTAGAGAAGCCAGAGACAGTTATAGGCCCTCCATCCACTATTGGTTTCCAAAGGGGGGGCCAAGTCAGGGTACTGGGTGCCAAAAAATGATGTACGGCAGAGGCAACAGCCTGGAAGATTGGAGGGTGGCTGGAAGAAGTATCCGAAGGCAACTTCTGGGTTTCCAGGTCCCAGTGTTTCCATCTTGGGCAGTGAATGTGTGTCTTGAAAACCCATCAGGGAGCTTCCTTCCAGTTCTAAGGATATTTGCATATAGGGAGGACATAAACTTACACTAAGATTAATATGAATTTGGGGAAATGTGATAAGATATTTTATTTACTTATTAGGCATTCTGCAGAATTTAGAAGTAAAGTGTCACTCTCTGTCAATGACTTTAAATCACTTCATGAAAAAAAGGAAGCAAATATAGCAAAATGTAACATTTTTATATCTGGGTTATTATTGTCTTAGTGCTCATTATGCATCTGTCTCCTACCATTTGTTCGAAATTGTTCATAAGAAAAATAAAATATTTGAGAAAATGAATATAGTCAAAACACAAAAACATAGCAAAATGGAATTGAAAAAAATAAAAATGTAGTATAAATGTAATTAAGGTCTAAGTCAAGCAAAATAGTAATGCCACATTTTGTTGGATTTATGATTATAGGACCATTATTCTGTGATTTATATTTTTTTTATTATAGGTCAAGTACAATCATGTGCCTTTTTCAACTTCCCAATGGTAAAGTCAAGAGATATGTAAAGGAATTTAGGCACATGGAAGTGGCAGAATATAATTGCAATCCCAATTTTCTAATGAAGATTCCTAAGAAAATGTAAAGTGTGAATGGAGAGTAGAGAACTTTGCCCACTTGTGTTGGTAAATGATATTCATATTTAAAAATAATAGTTAATTTTACTTTGCACATATAAACACATATGTAAATAGATTTTAAGTATTTTAAAGGTCAATATGTATTTTATTATGTTTTCCCATAACAAGAGAAAACATTAAATATATACCTGAACAAAAGCATGGCTATGTCCTCCCTGTCAACATGGAGTTTCAGTGAAGCTGAATAATAGAAATGCATACATAATGATAGAAACAACACATTTACCTTATTAGTGCAATATAGACAGAGCTTCCTAATTGTATTGGTAAGAATAAACTTTTAAACTTTTTATTTGATTGTTTAAAATTTATATTGAGATTTTATAAAATTTATAAATCTGGTTAGAATAACAATTGTATTCATATTAACTCTCCCATGAATTTAAAACACCAATCCATTTACTCAGGTTTCTTTGGGATTTTAATGGTATGATGAAAGGGATTTTTTTAATAATTTACA
>PVKS010051255.1:0-11218 GCA_004027875.1 Aplodontia rufa | reverse complement strand
TGTTTTCTTCATGGAGGTAGGTGATCATGCATGGAAAGACTGAGATGGGAAAGGTGGGACAAGAGAGAAGAGAAAGTTCAGAAATCAAGAGTTGTGGCCTGGTCCTGGGACCACAGGTACGTGCGTGAACACACTACGTGGACAGATGACAACGGATGTGGGGCAGAAGAGTGTCAAGAGAAGATTTGTAGTTAAAGTGGGCAACCCTTCAACAGGAGTAGAAATAGATCACGATGTAGGTGTGTGTTTCCCAATGGGTCCAATAGCTGGATGCATGTTTGGAAGAGTGTTTACTCCACAATTATGCGAATAATGAACAGAGGGAGTTCAAGATTTTTTTTCAGGAAATGATGTAAGGCAATCACCACAGTCTTCAGATTTTGGCCTGGTCTCTCGGGGTCAAGCCTGCAGCAAAATGCTGCAAAAATAACAGAACGTGGCCAAGACGCAATGCTTCCCTTTCCATACAGAGCTCAGTGCTCATCTGCACTCACATCCAATGTATGGACCCAGTATGGACTCCATCTCTCTCATCAGATTGAATTTCTTTCCTCTAAGTTGGCTGTGAACTTCAACACTTCTTTAGGCGCAGCCTTGCTCAGTGCACCTGTCATTGCTGTCCAAGCCCCAATGCTTCTGGGATTCTTGGCTCTCTGTCTGAGCTCCAAGCACGACTTTTGTAAGTTTGCCCCATTTCTTCCATCTTCCCTGAATCTGCCTTACAGCCTGGCTCTTCTGCGTAGCCTGAAAATTTCCGATGCCTGCACAGCTTTTGTGCCCTGCAAAGAACACTGAGGGGCGAATATCCGAAAAGGCACTGTGAGCATCTCTGAGGGCTGTAGAGTGTATGACCCAGTAAATGCTGAGTACAATCAGGGGGTGTGCATTGATGTTCTGATTTCTCCTGTTTCCATTGTGACAGGGGAGTGGAACCCATGCTTGTCACAGGCCACACCCCCCGCACCAAGCCGCTGTGGCCCCTCACATGGCCACACCCTCGGATGTCCAGTAGCCTTAGGCCCTCAAGTCAGGGCACGTGGAACAAGCCCTTTTGAAAGCCGAGGGATTTCATCCAGGTGGGTTCAGAAGAAAACCCGGCGGCACGGAAGAAGACATGCTTCTGTTCTCCTCCGTGTCCCGGGAAAACTGAAGAAGAGAATGTTGACATTGGAAGCAGCAGGAGAGGGTACACAGGGATCCTCTTTCTTGTTACTGCCCTGGTGAGTTTTCCAATGTTCCCGGCCTTGGTCTTGCGAGAGTTTCACACCCCTTTGCATGTGGCTGGCACTACCAGGCTTGCAGTTGATGAGTTTGACCTACCTGGCATCCAAGGGCAGATCTACAGGATCTTGTAGAGCCTAGGCTGAAGATAGGAAAGCTCCAGTGTGGGCAAGGGATGGGGGAGGGCATGTACTTCCTGGAAAATGGAAGCCTTCGGATACCAGGAGCAGTTGCTGGATGTGGGATGGATGGCTTGAGCTTTGAGGACACAAGGTCAGGCAGTGGTTGTTGGTGCAGGGTCTACTGCAGCAGAGGCTTGTTGCATGATTTTGCAAGGTGTACCTGCAAGGAGGCAGCAATGGCGCTGGATTGATCACACAGCAGCCTTCCATGCAAGGTTGGGATGTATAGAGGAAGAGGCAGCGCAAACCTGGACTGGTGTGCTGCACTGCTATCCCTGACTCCTTGCCTTATTGGTGGCCGCTGGATGTTTTTGGCCTCCTGAAGCATGCCTGTATTGACCAGGTTTGAGCCTGGAATTATGTGCACTAGTATCCTGGGCTGCTGTCTTGCAAGGCTGGTCCCAGCATCAGGTAGGGAGATCTGCAGTGTGCCCAGAGGTGGAGGGAGGGCATGTGTATGAAGTGAGGAGAGGGTTGAGGAGGCCAGGAGAGGTGCTGAGTTCAGAGGCAGTATGGGTAGCCTCAAGAAGGGAAGGAGAGGCACTCTTTGTTGGTGCAGGCGGTAGAGATTGAGGGGTAGCATGATGTTTCTGGGAATCTTAGTTTGTGCTTGGTACCTTCCCTTGGGATCCAGGTAGGGATGGGTGTCTCTGATTTGGGGAGTGTGCAGGGGTGTTGGCAAGGCCATTGCAGGTTGGTGGAAGTATTTTGTGGGAAGCGTAAAGAGACCGGTGTCCAGGGCACTTGAGGTTTTTTTTCAAGAAGTGTGTTGAAGGCTTGAATTGCATTATCAATATGGAGAGCATGTACTGCTCCTTACATTTTACCAAAACCCATATCCTCCTATTGGTAGGTGGGTGACTGTATTCAACTCTATTTCTAATTCATGGTGATTTTGACATTTTACATTTTCTTCCTTAAAATATAGAGAATGATTTAATCTTAGATTTAGTGTGTGTGAGTGTGTGGGGAAACGCGCACACGCGTGTGCTTCTACATAGCTATGGATTCCTTGAGCTGAACGATCAAAATGTGGCCCTAAAAATTTTTGTAACACTAACTATTTCTTGTTCATCCTTTCAAATTTGTCCCATAACCAGAGGTCCCTCCACTACTATATGTCGGCACGGTTTGCAACATGACATTTTGGTAACGATATGCGGTATTCTGTGTGCAATATGTATTAAGGCTCAAGGCCTCTGAATGCGAAGAGTTTGCCTGAAAAATGTGGGAGATCCATAAAATGCCAAGTCTGCTATGTGGTTGTCTTTTCTTGTGTGTCTCTTTCCATTTGAGTGACTTCAGCAAACTTTTGGTTGTGGAAAAACACAGGATTTTCCTACGTGCATACACGTGGAATTTTCACCATTTTTAATGATCATTTGTCTTAGTTCTTACTCATCCTTCATTGGATGATAAAAACAATTGCTCTTTTGGCTATAATGTGTATTTATTACATTTGTTAATTTTGATGCTGGGGCCCAAGCTAGGAAGGTGTAGCTGGAGGTGTGTTTTCCACAAGCCAACTCTGCTCCTTGGCCATGGAGCTTGGCCAAAGGCTCTGCAGATATATTGGAGGAAATGCTGGCAGGGAGGCCTGGTGTCTGCGAAGGTTTAGGTTCTGAGAATCTCACCATTTGTCCCAGGTCTTTTAAATCGTGAAGACTTAATTGCCAAGGTAATGGCATTAGCAGGAGGAGCCTTTGAAATGGAGTTAGTTCATGACAGAATGCCCCTCACGGATCGAACACAACCCTTCCAGAAGAAAATAGAGGGCACACGAAGTTTTTCCTTATACTTTGAGTATACTCAAGCAGCATGAATGTTCAAAAACAGAAAGCTCACAGATATTCACCAGGCACCCATGTCTGGCAATGATCTGATGTTGGAATTCCCTGCTTGCAAATTCCTGAGGAGTAAATGTCCAATGGGTGCAAGCCAGGCAATCTAAGAGACAGTGCTATTACACACGAGTGAGGTGAGTGTTTGAAATGGAGAGTAAGAGATGATGGAGAGAAGAGATTGGATTTGTGGGGCCACTGGAAGATGCAGCTGTGGCACCTGCTGGTGGTGTCAGGGTGAAACACAGAAACTACACATGCATCAACCTTTTGTTTTCTTCATGGAGGTAGGAGACCATGCATGGAAAGACTAAGATGGGAAAGGTGGGACAAGAGAGAAGAGAAAGTTTAGAAATTAAGAGTTGTGGCTTGGTCCTGGGACCACAGGTACGTGCGTGAACACACTACGTGGACAGATCACAACGGATGTGGGGCAGAAGAGTGTCAAGAGAAGATTTGTAGTTAAAGTGGGCAACCCTTCAACAGGAGTAGAAATAGATCACGATGCAAGTTTGTTTTTCCCAATGGGTCCAATAGGTGGATGCATGTTTGGAAGAGTGTTTACTCCACAATTATGTGAATAATGAACAGAGGGAGTTCAAGATTTTTTTTCAGGAAATGATGTAAGGCAATCACCACAGTCTTCAGAGTTTGGCCTGGTCTCTCGGGGTCAAGTCTGCAGCAAAATGCTGCAAAAATCACAGAATGTGGCCACCACGCACTTCTTCACTTTCCCTACAGAGCAGGCCCCCTCAGTGCTCATCTGCACTCACGTCCAATGTATGGACCCAGTATGGACTCCATCTCTCTCATCAGATTGAATTTCTTTCCTCTAAGTTGGCTGTGAACTTCAACATTTCTTTAGGCGCAGTCTTGCTCAGTGCAGCTGTCATTACTGTCCAAGCCCCAATGCTTCTGGGATTCTTGGCTCTCTGTCTGAGCTCCAAGCACCACTTTTGTAATTTTGCCAAATTTCTTCAATCTTCCCTGAATCTGCCTTACAGCCTGGCTCTTCTGCGTAGCCTGAAAATCTCCGATGCATGCACAGCTTTATCCCTGCAAAGAACACTGAGGGGCGAATGTCCGAAAAGGCACTGTGAGCATCTCTGAGAGCTGTAGCGTGTATGACCCAGTAAATGCTGAGTGCAATCAAGGGGGTGTGCATTGATGTTCTGATTTCCCTGTGTCCATTGTGACAGGGGAGTGGAACCCATGCTTGTCACAGGGCACACTCCCATCACCAAGCAGCTGTGGCCCCTCACATGGCCACACCCTCGGATGTCCAGTAGGCCCTAGGCCCTCAAGTCAGGGCACGTGGAACAAGCACTTTTTGAAAGCCGAGGGATTTCATCCAGGAGGGTTCAGAAGAAGACCCGGAGGCGTGGAAGAGGACATGCTTCTGCACTCCTCCGTGTACCGGGAAAACTGAAGAAGAGAAGGTTGACACTGGAAGCAGCAGGAGAGGGCCCACAGGGATCCTCTTTCTTGTTACTGCACTGGTGAGTTTTCCAATGTTCCCGGCCTTGGTCTTGCGAGAGTGTCACTCCCCCTTGCATGTGGCTGGCCCTACCAGGCTTGCAGTTGGTGAGTTTGACCTACCTGACATCCAACGGCAGATCTACAGGATCTTGTAGAGCCTAGGCTGAAGATAGGAAAACTCCAGTGTGGGCAAGGGATTGGGGAGGGCATGTGCTTTCTGGACAAGGGAGATCTTCGGGGATCAGGAACAGTTGCTGGGTGTGGGATGGATGGCTTGAGAATGGAGGACACAAGGTCAGGCAGTGGTAATTCTTGCAGGGGCTACTGCAGCAGAGGCTTGTTGCATGATTTTGCAAGGTGTACCTGCAAGGAGGCAGCAATGGCGCTGGATTGTTCACACAGCAGCCTTCCATGCAAGGTTGGGATGTATAGAGGAAGAGGCAGCGCAAACCTGGACTGGTTTGCTGCACTGCTGTCCCTGACTCCTTACCTTATTTGTGGCCGCTGGATGTTTTTGGCTTCCTGAGGCATGCATGCGTTGACCTGGTTTGAGCCTGGAATTATGTGCACCAGTATCCTGGGCTGCCGTCTTGCAAGGCTGGTCCCAGCATCAGGTAGGGAGATCTGCAGTGTGCCCAGAGGTAGAGGGAGGGCATGTGTGTGAAGCGAGGAGAGGGCTGAGGAGGCCAGGAGAGGTGCTGAGTTCAGAGGCAATATGGGTAGCCTCAAGAAGGGAAGGAGAGGCACTCTTTGTTGGTGCAGGAGGTAGAGACTGAGGGGTAGCATGATGTTTCTGGGAGTCTTAGTTTGTGCTTGGTACCTTCCCTTGGGATCCAGGTACGGATGGTTGTCTCTGAGTTGGGGAGTGTGCGGGGGTGTTGGCCAGGTCATTGCAGATTGGTGGAAGTATTTTGTGGGAAGCAAAAAGAGACCGGTGTTCAGGTCACCTGAGCTTTGTTTTCAAGAAGTGTGTTGAAGGCTTGAATTGCATTATCAATATGGAGAGCATGTACTGCTCCTTACATTTTACCAAAATCCATATCCTCCTATTGGTAGGTGTGTGACTGTATTCAACTCTATTTCTAATTCATGGTGATTTTGACATTTTACATTTTCTTCCTTAAAATATAGAGAATGATTTAATCTTAGATTTAGTGTGTGTGAGTGTGTGGGGAAACGCGCACATGCGTGTGCTTCTACACAGCTATGGATTCCTTGAGCTGAACGATCAAAATGTGGCCCTAAAAATTTTTGTAACACTAACTATTTCTTGTTCTTCCTTTAAATTTTGTCCCATAAACAGAGGTCCCTCCATTACTATATGTCGGCACGGTTTGCAACATGACATTTTGGTAACGATATGCGGTATCCTGTGTGCAATATGTATTAAGGCTCAAGGCCTCTGAATGCGAAGAGTTTGCCTGAAAAATATGAAAGATCCATAAAATGCCAAGTCTGCTATGTGGTTGTCTTTTTTTGTGTGTCTCTTTCCATTTGAGTGACTTCAGCAAACTTTTGGTTGTGGCAAAACACAGGAATTTTCTATATGCATACCAGTGGATTATTCACCATTTTAAATGATCAGTTGTCTTAGTTCTTACTCATCCTTCATTGGAAGATTTAAAAACAATTGCTCATTTGGCTTTAATGTGTATTTATCACATTTGTTAATTTTGAAGCTGGGACCCAAGCTAGGAAAGTGTGGCTGGTGGTGTGTTTTGTACAAGCCAACTCTGCTCCTTGGCCATGGAGCTTGGCCAAAGGCTCTGCAGATATCTCGGAGGAATTGCTGGCAGGGAGGCCTGGTGTCTGCGGAGGTTTAGGTTCTGAGAATCTCACCATTTGTCCGGGGTCTATCAAATGTTTAAGACTTAATTGCCAAGGTAGTGGCATTAGCAGGAGGAACCTTTGAAATGGAGTTATTTCATGACTGAATGTCCCTCATGGATCGACCACAAACCTTCCAGACGAAAACTGAGGGTATACGAAGTTTTTCCTTACACTTTGAGTACACTCATGCAGCATGAATGTTCAAAAACAGAAAGCTCACAGATATTCACCAGGCACCCATGTCTGGCCATGATCTGATGTTGGAATTCCCTGATTGCAAATCCTTGAGGAGTAAATGTCCAATGGGTGCAAGCCATGCAATCTAAGGGACAGTGCTATTGCACGCGAGTGAGGTGAGTGTTTCAAATGGAGAGTAAGAGAAGATGGAGAGAAGAGATGGCATTTTTGGGGCCCCTGGAAGATGCAGCTGTGGCACCTGCTGGTGGTGTCAGGGTGAAACAAAGTAACTACACATGCATCAACCATTTGTTTTCTTCATGGAGGTAGGTGATCATGCATGGAAAGACTGAGAAGGGAAAGGTGGGACAAGAGAGAAGAGAAAGTTCAGAAATCAAGAGTTGTGGCTTGGACCTGGGACGACAGGTACGTGGGTGAACACACTACGTGGACAGATGACAATGGATGTGGGGCAGAAGAGTGTCAAGAGAAGATTTGTAGTTAAGATGAGCAACCCTTCAACAGGAGTAGAAATAGATCACGATGTAGGTGTGTGTTTCCCAGTGAGTCCATTAGCTGGATGCATGTTTGGAAGAGTGTTTACTCCACAATTATGCGAATAATGAACAGAGGGAGTTCAAGATTTTTTTTCAGGAAATGATGTAAGGCAATCACCACAGTCTTCAGAGTTTGGCCTGGTCTCTCGGGGTCAAGCCTGCAGCAAAATGCTGCAAAAATCACAGAACGTAGCCACGACGCAATGCTTCCCTTTCCTTACAGAGCAGGCGCCCTCAGTGCTCATCTGCACTCACGTCCAATGTATGGACCCAGTATGGACTCCATCTCTCTCATCAGATTGAATTTCTTTCCTCTAAGTTGGCTGTGAACTTCAACACTTCTTTAGGCGCAGCCTTGCTCAGTGCACCTGTCATTGCTGTCCAAGCCCCAATGCTTCTGGGATTCTTTGCTCTCTGTCTGAGCTCCAAGCACCACTTTCGTAAGTTTCCCCCCTTTTCTTACATCTTCCATGAATCTGCCCTACAGCCTGTCTCTTCTGCGTAGCCTGAAAATCTCCCATGCCTGCAAAGCTTTTGTGCCCTGCAAAGAAACCTGAGTGCCGAATATCCAAAAATGCACTGTGAGAATCTCTGAGAGCTGTAGCATGTATAACCCAGTAAATGCTGAGTGCAATCAAGGGGATGTGCATTGATGTTCTGATTTCTCCTGTTTCCATTGTGACAGGGGAGTGGAAACCATGCCTGTCACAGGCCACACCCCCCGCACCAAGCAGCCATGGCCCCTCCCATGGCAACACCCTGGGATGTCCAGTAGGCCCTAGGCCCTCAATCAGGGCACGTGGAACAAGCACTTTTTGAAAGCCGAGGGATTTCATCCAGGAGGGTTCAGAAGAAGACCCGGAGGCGTGGAAGAGGACATGCTTCTGCTCTCCTCCGTGTACATGTCCTCTTCCACGCCTCCAGGTCTTCTGAACCCTCCTGGATGAAATCCCTCGGCTTTCAAAAAGTGCTTGTTCCACTGAAGAAGAGAAGGTTGACACTGGAAGCAGCAGGGGAGGGCCCACAGGGATCCTCTTTCTTGTTACTGCACTGGTGAGTTTTCCAATGTTCCCAGCCTTGGTCTTGCGAGAGTGTCACACCCCCTTGCATGTTCCTGGCCCTACTAGGCTTGCAGTTGGTGAGTTTGACCTACCTGGCATCCAACGGCAGATCTACAGGATCTTGTAAGGCCTCGATGAAGATAGGAAAGCTCCAGTGTGGGCAAGGGATGGGGGAGGGCATGTACTTCCTAGAGAAGATAGGCCTTCGGGGACCAGGAAGAGTTGCTGGGTGTGGGATGGATGGCTTGAGCATTGAGGACACAAGGTCAGGCAGTGGTTGTTGGTGCAGGGGCTACTGCAGCAGAGGCTTGTTGCATGATTTTGCAAGGTGTACCTGCAAAGAGGCAGCAATGGCGCTGTAGAGTTCACATAGCAGCCTTCCTTGAAAGGTTGGAATGTATAGAGGAAGAGGCATCTCAAACCTGGACTGGTGTACTGCGCTGCTGTCCCTGACTCCTTGCCTTATTTGTTGCCGCTGGATGTTTTTGGCCTCCTGAAGCATGACTGCGTTGAAATGGTTTGAGCCTGGAATTATGTGCACCAGTATCCTGGGCTGCCGTCTTGCAAGGCTGGTCCCAGCATCAGGTAGGGAGATCTGCAGTGTGCCCAGAGGTAGAGTAATGGTATATGTGTGAAGCGAGGGGAGGGCTGAGGAGGCCAGGAGAGGTGCTTTGTTCAGAGGCAATATGGGTAGCCTCAAGAAGGGAAGGAGAGGCACTCTTTGTTGGTGCAGGAGGTAGAGACTGAGGGGTAGCATGATGTTTCTGGGAGTCTTAGTTTGTGCTTGGTACCTTCCCTTGGGATCCAGGTAGGGATGGGTGTCTCTGAGTTGGGGAGTGTGCGGGGCTGTTGGCCAGGCCTTTGCAGGTTGGTGGAAGTATTTTGTGGGAAGCGTAAAGAGACCGGTGTCCAGGGCACCTGAGCTTTGTTTTCAAGAAGTGTGTTGAAGGCTTGAATTGCATTATCAATATGGAGAGCATGTACTGCTCCTTACATTTTACCAAAACCCATATCCTCCTATTGGTAGGTGTGTGACTGTATTCAAGTCTATTTCTAATTCATGATGATTTTGACATTTTACATTTTCTTCCTTAAAATATAGATAACGATTTAATCTTAGAATTAGTGTGCTTGAGTGTGTGGGGAAACGCGCACACGCGTGTGCTTCTACACAGCTATGGATTCCTTGAGCTGAACGATCAAAATGTGGCCCTAAAATTTTTGTAACACTAACTATTTCTTGTTCATTCTTTCCATTTTGTCCCATAACCAGAGGTCCCTCCACTACTATATGTCGGCACGGTTTGCAACATGACATTTTGGTAACGATATGCGGTATCCTGTGTGCAATATGTATTAAGGCTCAAGGCCTCTGAATGCGAAGGGTTTGCCTGAAAAATGTGGAAGATCCGTAAAATACCAAGTCTGCTAAGTGGTTGTTTTTTTTTTTTTCTTTCTCTTTCCATTTGAGTGACTTCATCAAACTTTTGGTTGTGGCAAAACACAGGATTTTCCTATATGCATATCAGTGGATTATTCACCATTTTAAATGATCAGTTGTCTTAGTTCTTACTCATCCTTCATTGGAAGATTTAAAAACAATTGCTCATTTGGCTTTAATGTGTATTTATCACATTTGTTAATCTTGATGCTGGGACCCAAGCTAGGACGGTGTAGCTGGAGGTGTGTTTTGTACAAGCCAACTCTGCTCCTTGGCCATGGAGCTTGGCCAAAGGCTCTGCAGATATCTCGGAGGAAATGCTGGCAGGGAGGCCTGGTGTCTGAGAAGGTTTAGGTTCTGAGAATCTCACCATTTGTCCCGGGTTTACCAAATGGTTAAGACTTAATTGCCAAGGTAGTGGCATTAGCAGGAGGAACCTTTGAAATGGAGTTATTTCATGACTGAATGTCCCTCATGGATCGACCACAACCCTTCCAGAGAAAACTGAGGACATACGAAGTTTTTCCTTACACTTTGAGTATACTCATGCAGCATGAATGTTCAAAAACATAAAGCTCACAGATATTCACCAGGCACCCATGTCTGGCCATGATCTGATGTTGGAATTCCCTGCTTGCAAATCCTTGAGGAGTAAATGTTCAATGGGTGCAAGCCAGGCAATCTAAGGGTCAGTGCTATTGCACGCGAGTGAGGTGAGTGTTTCAAATGGAGAATAAGAGATGATGGAGAGAAGAGATGGGATTTGTGGGGCCACTGGAAGATGCAGCTGTGCACCTGCTGGTGGTGTCAGGGTGAAACACAGAAACTACACATGCATCAACATTTTGTTTTCTGCATGGAGGTAGGTGATCATGCATGGAAAGACTGAGATGGGAAAGGTGGGACAAGAGAGAAGAGATAGTTTAGAAATTGAGAGTTGTGTTTGGTCTTGGGGCCACAGGTACGTGTGTGAACACACTACGTGGACAGATGACAACGGATGTGGGGCAGAAGAGTGTCAAGAGAAGAGTTGTCATTAAGATGAGTAACCCTTCAACAGGAGTAGAAATAGATCACGATGTAGGTGTGTGTTTCCCAATGGGTCCAATAGCTGGATGCATGTTTGGAAGAGTGTTTATTCCACAATTATGCGAATAATGAACAGAGGGAGTTCAAGATTTTTTTTCAGGAAATGATGTAAGGCAATCATCACAGTCTTCAGAGTTTGGCCTGGTCTCTCGGGGTCAAGTCTGCAGCAAAATGCTGCAAAAATCACAGAACGTGGCCACCACGCACAGCTTCCCTTTCCATACAGAGCAGGTGCCCTCAGTGCTCATCTGCACTCACGTCCAATGTATGGACCCAGTATGGACTCCATCTCTCTCATCAGATTGAATTTCTTTCCTCTAAGTTGGCTGTGAACTTCAAC
>PVKS010051254.1:0-11218 GCA_004027875.1 Aplodontia rufa | reverse complement strand
ATGATGAAGCCCTCCTAGTTGTAAGACCATGTTTATCGAATAAAAATTTAAAAAAAAAGAGTGAACATGGTCTATGGATACAGTATAGCTTGTAACAGATATGGACAAAGTGGAATATCTAGAATAGAAATCCATCTTGCTGCAATTAGGAGACCATGTTCAACAGCACTGAGGAACCAGATTTTCCAAAGTGGTCAGGTAGAGTGATCTGAAGGCATTGGCTTGAAAAGTACAGGATGTTCCTGTTCTGCCCTCAGGCTTCAAAACATGTTTCTGGAACTTGCCAATGTGTTTCCTCAAAAACATCCATGCTAATAATAAAGAACATATCTTTATTTCAAATTAAAACTTTTGGTGTTATTTCCCAGAACCTATATGTCTTATCCCATCTCATGTCTGATGTGTCTTAGAAAAAAAAATGTGCACCCCCACTTCACACCTCATTTTGTTCTCCCCCGGCAGCACGGCCGCTGTGGGATTCCAGAAGCCCTCGTGCAAAGATACGCAGAGGACCTAGATCAGCCTGAGAGGGACGTTGCCACCAACTTGGATCAAATCCGCGTGAAGTTGCTTCGGAAGCAGCACCGCATGGCGGTGAGCAGCCCCTGCTTCGGGTGCCCTTCCCCTTGTTTCTGCAGTGCATTTAGTTGAGCAGCTTCTGGGTGCCGACTAAGGGAGGGCCTGCCATACCCCTGGAAAGGAGGCAGCTGGAAGAAGGCGTACACTGTCAGCCTGGGACTTGGGGTGGTGGTGCTGGGGGTCGAACCCAGGGCCTCATGCTTGCTCCAAGTGCTCTGCCACTGAGCTGCGCCCCCCAACCCCCAGAAACATTTAAAAATACAATTTTAGAAGGAAAATTATCTAGAATACCAGCACTGTGAAAACTTTTTAAAATCCATCTAATGGGGCTGGAGAGGTGGCTCATCAGTTGGTGTAGTTGCCTGGCAAGCTCAAGGACACAGGTTCAAACCAGCACCACATACACAATTAAGTGTCAGAGAAACGAAGGACAGATGAAAAAATAAATAAAATCGATTCTCTCCCTCTCACTCTTTAAAAAGAAATGAACACAAAATATCAGTTAGATAGGAAGAATACTGTCAAAGAGCTCTGTTGTATCACATATGACTAGTTAATACAACGTTATTATATACTGGAAAATTGCTAAGGCCATAGATTTTAAGTGTTCTCACCACAAGAAAAATGCTGACTGTGTGAGGTAATGCATAAGTTGAATAGCTTATTTCCAAAGCGCCATTTGTACACCCTACACCCTCCAGTTTTTACTTCTCGATTTAAAAAAGCTCAGTCATTTCTGTGTGCGTACATACAGTAAGTGTACAGTTTGAAAACCTGATTGTTTTCAGTTATCATGAATCTTTTTTCTTCTGTTATGAAAAAAAATGTTTAGAATCGGTATTTGAAAGTGTCCTATTAGATGATTATTCCATAATGTAGCCAATTGCGTGTTCTTGAAGATTTAAATTTTTTCCAACTTTTTACTTTAAATAGCATAGTGAAAAACATCCTTGTTTTAAATCTTTGTAGACTTCCAAGGTAATTTCTCAGGTTATATTCTTTGCTTAATCAAAATTGTACAAAATCTCTAGGATTTTCACACATTATATCACCTTTATGAAAGATGTAGCGCTTTGTGTACCCAACATTCAAATGGAAATGTCCGTTTCCCTGTCCTAGCCAACAATTGGTATTAATGTAGTTTAAATTCTTTTAAACTGCATTAATCAAATACTTAATTGTCCATTTGTTAAATTGGATTCAAAATACAGTGGAAAATCTACTTTATAAAATCCTTGCCCATCGAGTACCGCTTTTCACACTTCACATCACCTTAGGGATCTCTTGCTGAAGAACAGAGTGCAGTGAGGCAGAATAGGATGTATATAAATCCTCGGAGGCACATGATTGGGGTTTAATTCCAGATATCTTTGAGAGCCTTCTAGAACACTGTCTTGAAGATTCGCTTCATCTCCAAGAAGAATTCTTTGTTCTAGTCTTGATTTTTGTTATAACATCACTCTCCTATAATTATCTAGCAATGGTGTACTTCAAATCTTTCCTTTTAGGAGTATGAGAAGCAGCGCTTCACTGGCACGTGTAGCATCTTTGTGACACTGGTGTCTTTATTTATCCAGATCCCAAGTGGCGGCCTCACGGAAATCTGTAGAAAGCCCCTGTCTCCCGGGTGCGTTGCCTCTGTGTCCGACTGGCTCATCTCCATAGGCCTGCCCATGTACACCAGCACCCTCTCTGATGCGGGGTTCAGCACACTGAGCCAAGTGCCTTCTCTGTCCCACACTTGCCTTCAGGAGGCCGGCATCACAGAGGAGCGACACATAAGGAAGCTCGTGTCCGCAGCCAGACTCTTCAAACTGCCACCAAGCCCCGAGGCCATGTAGCCAGGCCCAAGCCAGGTTTTCGATGGACCTCCCTGGACAGGAGCCAGCCTTTCACTGTGCTTACGAAGCTGATGCAATTCCTCCGTCTCGGGCAGGCCAGCCAGATCCAGAAGAAGGGCGCCGAGTGTGGCCCACACAGAGTCTGAACCCCAGGCACAGGACCGAGGACCCTCCCCTCCAGAAAAGCCCCCTGAAGGAAATTGTGCAGTTCTCTTTGATCCCCAAAGGCAAGACAAGCCTTATTTTCAGAACGCAGAAGAGCCAAGATGCTAACTAGCTGCAAACGCCGTGCCTCCAGTCTGTCTTTGTGAACTGGAAGAGGGCTGGGTGGGGCACAGGACAGCCTGTCCCACTTCTGATCATGCCCTCGCCCTTCTGTTGGTCACCCTGTGGGATGCCCGAGCCAGACTGGCTACGCTAGGCCAAAGTAACAGACTCTGGAGTTTTTGTACACTATTAACCTTGCTCACTTGAGCAGGAGTTAGAATATCTGGCTGCACCAGGAAAGGAAAGTCCTATTCTCCTTTAGATAAACACAAGACTTTTAAATGTTTGCTTTCTAGCAATCAGCTTTTATTTGCCTTAATATAAGCTTCTAAGCAGTTATCTAACTAGCATCCACAACCCTGTAACCCTAGTTCCAAATCTTCAGCTTAGACTGCCATCTAACATATCTGGGATATTTCCAGCACAAATAGGCTTTTCCAATGGTGTCATTTTAACATGGCTTGTTTTGTAGGGATGTTTAGCAGGCACATTCCATGTTGGCTTTCAGTTTTTAAACCACACCAATCCAGTAAAAAGCCGTCTGCAGCTCACAGTTTGTGGGCGCGTGCGTGTGCGTGTGCGTGTGCGTGGTAACCGCAGTAACTGAATCATTTTCTATTCTGCCACGTTGGTCACCTCTTACTGTATTGAATTGGAATCCTGACCACGTCCATTCCAAAATCCAGTTATCAGCTAATGAATCACATTTGCAGAAAGTCATAGAGTTGAGTTTTTCAGAAAGTTGTTCTCTTAAAAGGGAAGTAGTTTATGAGATTTTTTAAAGTTTTCCTCATCAGTTCTCTAATTAAGATATCACTGTTCTTTTCTTATTTGGATAATCTTTTGATTCAAACAAAGGTTCGTTGCAGAGCCGGACAGACCGCATGAGCCATGCATTAAGTATCACATATTTTCAGTTTTCCAAATGATTTCAGATATATTGTATCCTTTTTTATTCTAGCATCTGATTTTCTAGCAGACAGCAAATTTAGATGACTGTTAAGGCAGCTGTTGCTTACAAAATGATTTTCTTCTTCACATTCTTATCCTGAGCACTATCTGAAGCATCAGATGTGATCGTTTATACAAGAAACATTTTGAACACAGGACCTTGATCAAAAGTTCTCTTAATCTACTTATGAAAAGGAATTATTTCCCTCAGGGAAGTAGGAAAAGTGATTTGATTCATTACAAAGCCATCTTGAGCATATACTATACACTTTTTCCATCTGGATCCATGTCTCTGAGGAAAAGGACATTCTCTGGCGATTTGTTTTTTTCATGCTTTTTTTGGAATGCACTTTTTTTTAAAATAATGCATGTTTCTTTAATAATATTCATCTCCTATAAGAGGCCACGTGAGGAAGTTGTAGAAATGTAGAATAGAAAGGTAAAGCTTCCAACTTTCTATTAACTCTTAAAAACAGCTCCTTTTTGTCCTCTCAGGTTGTGGAACAGTCCATTCTGAATGTGGTGGGGCTGCAGGGTGCTCAGATAGCTATAGCATTCAGACAATTTCCTGAGCTGTGCTAGAGGTGGGTGCTGTAACACGGGCTTCTCCTCTTACTTTTGAAATACCTCAGCTTCACATTTTGACAGATTTTTGCTTAGCATTTCAAGTGGACAAAAAGACCATACAAAAGTCTTATAGAGATTGCAAAAGACGGAAGGGGAACTCTTGTGTGCATTTCCAAGTTTTGGTTCATTCCCGGTGAAACTAGCACCAGAGGTTTCAAGAATGCCAAACCGGTTTTTTATCACTCTTTGGAGGACATTGCTTTGCATGGAAAATCACATTCAGGGACCATGAAAACTTTCAGCGTGAAGGTCTGATCTGAACATCTAATCTGAGGGGGCTGAGGTTGCTTTTACTTCGTTGTTTTTCTTCTTTCAATTTTGCTCTTTATATCTTTAGTGTTTGTTTGGTCTGCTTTATTTTTAGCCTTTCAATTTGGTCTGAGAAAAGCCTGAATGTTTGTATGTGACATTTGACTGAGGTGGTTTGGGGGCTGTCTGTGGCTGTTAGGGAGCAGGTGGGGGGCTTTAGCAATACCCAATTTTAATCACTTGCATTTGGTACAGAATTTTGAGTAACGGTAAAATCGCTGTCTTCCTTGGAAAGCACAAAAGAAACCCAGAAAGGTAGTTCAGCTCAGGTAGCTACACATGACATAGTGTGTAATTTTTACGTCATAGCTTCTGGAAGGAAATACAAATACTACTTACATTCCTAGATAACCGAGATCAAATAGCTTCTCATGGGCTTGCCTTACCCAGAGGTCCTTTTCTCTGTCCTAAACACAGGTGTGGCTGAAAATTAGAAATGACTCATCTGGTAGAAATCAGTTCCTGACATAGCAAAGTTGGCTTTCACACCTGCAGCAAAAAAAGGTCACTTCCCCCAGTCACTGCTGCATGTACATACTACATTATATTCAGAAAAAATAGTCGTCTGAGTCCAAGTTATCTTGATTATAAATTAATAGAGAAAACAAACTGTCAAGCAAGTTATATAACAACTAACAACATTGCACTTTCTGTATATGAAATCAATATTTAAATAACTTATTTTTCTCCATTGCTGTTCTTAAACATTGTAAGTAGCTGTAATATACCAGTACCAATATGTTCTTGCAATTGCTTCAGCCCAGGAAAGCTGTGTATTGTTTTAAAAATTGTAAAAAATATTGTGATGATTCATTTAGCAAAAAGAACGGTGGACAGAAGGGTTTTCCTCTGTATCGGAACTTGTCTATAATTATGTCATCTATGTACCTAGAAAAAAAAGTAAATAAATTTCTTCAGTTGAATCTGCTTCTTTTGTTGTTCTTGAGGTATTAAGTTGATGGAGTGTAAATGAAGGGGAAATTAAGAAGTAAGCTAGGTAGCGTGCTCTATCATCACTAAACTACACTCCCATCCCTCAGACACATTTTTAAATTGGGGGAGCAGGGTGTTTGTAATACAACAAAAATTTTTGAGACAATAATATATGCATTTGAGACCAAAAAAAAATCAACCTCCCTTCTTGCCAACCACCTCATCCCTCCCTCTATAGGCAGCTATTATAACAGCATTATTATAGCCTTGCTTTCCAGAAATACCCAGCTGTATGTACAAATATAATTGCAAATGTATTTCTCCATACAGAAATGATAATATATTCTTCACACCTCCTCAACCTCATTTAAATTAATAAACCTTGGAAATCTTTCCATGTCAACACCCTGCCTTCTCTTAACAACTGCATAATGTCCTATTATGCAGGTAATGTATTTAACCAGTATTCTATGAACACCTAACCTTTCGCTGGCACAAAAAAAAAGCTGTTATGAATATCCTTAAGCCTTTATCACCATGTAGAATAGCTGTATTCAAGTTATGTGTGTTCCAAACTTTGATAGACTATTTTAAACCCACTTGTAGATATCATAAAAGGAAACTGTTAAGGTATTTCATTTTTAAATCATAGTTTCCACACCCTGATCCATTTTGGAAAAGGTGATATTTCATGTCTTCTGAGATTGTGGGTTCATCTTTTAACTTCCTCATTATTTTAAAGAACTAACCATAAACCTCCATCCTTGTTCATCCCAAGCTGACTGCAAAGATTGAATGAATAGTCAATTGAAAGAAGAGACATTTTCCCGAGAATTCTTAAGAAGGCTTGGCCAGAATCTGTGTATTCTAATCTCTCTTCAAATATAAATACCTATGCTACATTCACTTAGCAGTAATAGAGAACATACATTTTATTAGGAAAAAAAGGCAAAGGCTGGTAAGCATTTTTCTAACTGTGAATTCATTTTGGAGTCCTTAGAATCATGGCTTTTTTTTACCCTTAGTACAAGGACCCTTTAGAGTACATTGTATTTGCTGGGTCTCCAGGACTGCAAGCATGTGTGAGGTTTTGAGAGAAAGAGGGAGAAGTAAGTGCTCATTAAGATGTTAGGGCTGAGCCACTGGCTCAGCGGTTGCCTGCCATGAGTGAGAGCCCAAGTTCAAACCCCAGCACCACTTACTCATCAAAGTGTCAGAGCAACATGAAAACCTAAATAAAATTGATTCTTTCTCTTTCTCTCTCTCTTGCTGTCCCTCTTTTAAAAAAAATAAGAAGAAGAAATGTTAGGCCAGGGGACCACAAGCAACATTTATTGGAAGCATTTCAGTTCCTCATACAAGGCCCCTCCAGCAGCATGACTTTGGAGAAGACCACTCTGAAAGAGAATGTAACTTTATTTCCCCTATGAATTGAACATGTTCCTAAAGTTCAGGTATTGGAAACTTAATCCCCAGATTTACTTAGTGATGACATTTAGAGTGAAGCCTTTGGGAGGTAATTAGGATTAGATGAAGTCATGAGGGTTGTACCCGAATGTTGGGCATGAGTGGCTTTATAAGGAGAGGGAGGAGAGCTGGCACACCTGTTCTTCCTGGCCAAGTATGCCTTCTGCCATGTTCTCAGGAAGGAAGAAGGCCCTCACTGGGTGCTGCCCCTTGATCTTGCACTTGCCAGCCTTCCAGAACTGTGAGGAATAAGTCTCTATACTTTATAAATTACCCAGACTGTTATATTATGTCTTAGCAATACAATGTGGACCAAAACACCTCCTATACACTTTAACAGACACATCGGAGGTGGAAAAACCCCAGGTACTTATGTGGGAGTCACAGTAGTTAATAATAATCTCATTTGAATTCACCTCCATCCCCATTCAGCCTCAACAGACTTTCTCCCAAAACTTAGAAAATAAATATGGTTGGAACTGTAAGAATTGTATGCAAAGGACTGTGGGAACCTGAAGGGAAACTGAGTCTGAGGACAGAAAAGGGTGAAGGAGATAGAAATACAGGTTATAACCGCGTGTCATTTTCTAAGAATGTTAGGCTTTTTAAAACACAAAATCCTGAAAGCACAAGAAAAGAATTAAGAAGTCCCATCCCCTGCAAGGCCAAACTCCTGATCCTCCCACCCTCCCCCTGAGTGAATGGGCTCTTCCCCACCTGATAAAGCAGAAACCATGCATTGGACCTCCCTGGGTCTTTCAGTCCACTTGCAAACTCTGTAGCATCTCATTTAGTTTTTCCTTCTTGTTCCTGCCATGAAAAAGAGGGGTTGGTCCACCTGCCTGGTCCTTCTTGAACTCAGGATCCTCCTGCCCCAGGACCCCACGATGTCGTTTATTCCCTTGCTTCTTTGTAGCTTCCTCCTGAATTTGTTTGCAGCAGGTCTTTGCTATGCTTTTCAGGCTGCCCTACCTTCCTCTTTTTTCTTCTTCTTCTTCCTATTTATTCTGCATTTTCTTTGCAGGAGATTCACTGTCCACCGTTCAGGTGATCCTGGCAGAACTTTCAATTATGGTGTCCCCATCTACCTCTGAGCAGCGAATACAGCTCAGGCTCCTCGCTGTGCAATCAGGGAATCAGGCTCTTGGGATGAACGTCATCCACATAACAGGGTTGGAACTAAACAGGGCTGATGGAAGTGCCTGTGTTGTTGCCCAAGAGTCTGTGAAGCCCAGAAAATGAGGCCGACGAGGCACACTCTGCCTTCCTGTCCTTTCTTTGATTCCTTGTGCCAATGACTGCCAAACTTTTTTGCTCGTGTACTAAATAATTCAAACACTAAGAACTCTCTTGCACATGTTAAAGTTGGCCTCTACATGTTCTTAACCATAAGTATAAATATTTGCACGATTATACATTTCCTCCTTACTATAAATATTTGCATTGAAAAATAAAACTGCAAAATTACTTTTAAGTATATATCTGCTGTAAAATAAATACCATAGCAGTTTGGTACTTTCCCCTTGTCCACTGAAAGGACACAAGAACAAGCAATGTAAATTTTTTATTCTGGACCATACCCAAGCCCAGGCCATGTGCCTCCTAGAGCCAGGCTCTGTGCCATCAGGGCCTCTCAGTCGCTGGGGATGCGGTTCTTGCACATGGAGCTGCCATTTTGCACCTGGAGAGCCAGCAATTTCTTCCTTTGGCAGCAGAGGGTACTATAAGCACAGATTCAAAAGTCTGTGTGTGTGTGGCGGTGGTGGGGTGGGTGGCAGGGAGGGATCCTTCATCCAGGCCCTCTCAAAGGATGTGCCACCATCACGGAGCTCCTGATCATGGTGTAGGCACCTAAGACTTCTTGTGCCAAGCATCATCGGCTTGATCCCCTGCTTTCCTTACAGCAAACAGTACAATATGAAGAAAAAAGCCTCTATCATCTCTAAATTATTGGCTTCCATGATGTGCAGAGATGGTCAAACCCACCTGATTACTATGGATTTATACCCGAAGGAAATTCAGAGTTTCTTCAATATTCCCGTTGATAACAAGAGCATCTCCCTTCCTATTACAGCATACTCAAGAAGAGATCCCAGAATATAGGAAGTAGTCACCCAGTCCAGGTCCCCAGCCTCCATCAAGAGGTTCTGCAATTTGGATAACCAAGAAGGTGTTGCTGTTTTGTTTGTAGCCATCTGAGTTAGAAACCAAGATGAACACAACCAAAGGAGGTCTGGAGCTATTTTCAGCAAATTCTAATTCATCATGCATGGAACTTTCAAAGAAAATTACCAAGAACTTGAGAAATCAACTGGTGAAATCCTCGATTTCCTCAAAGGAGGCAGCCATGGGCCAGAGAACAGTTTTGCCCAGTATTCTTTCTGGTCACCAATCCCTTCACCTACCTCCAGAGTATGGGCAGAATCTCGTTCAAGTGACATCTCCGCATTCTAGGCCTCTGCTCTTAATAAAACAGTAGGTGCCAACAAATCTAATGAGGCGGAATTGAGCTATACTAGGCAGTAAGTCCAGGCTTGAGAGTTCCTTACTCCTGTTTGTCGATTTACCTTTAGTTTTGGTAAAATGGAGTTTCTGGAGCAGAGGAATTGGAAATGCCCAAGTCTCCTTTGCTGACACGGGGCAGAAAGGAACTATGCTGAGCGTTCTGAATGCCTGTCCTGTTTTGTCTCTGACAGCAGCACTCTCAACCCATCTTGGCTGGGCTTTCGGCCCAGACTCGAGTATCATTTATGAATTAATTGAAGGCCTGCAGCCAGCCCTGCTGCCCTACCCACACACCACAGAGACTGGACAGCACCTTCCTCCCTCACCAGAGTCGTTCGGTCCAGATGGTCTCTGAGGCTCACTTTCCTCTTGGTCACTTCCAAGACTGAGACTTAGGAATAGACCTTGATGTCCCTGTTAGAATGTGGGACTTGCAAAATGTTAGCATCTATGGTCCTAAAACTTAATGGCAGGATTTAATTTGCAAAACAATTACATGGTGAAAACATGATGTGACTAAACCTTAATAGTGTTTTCACTGAACAATTTAAAGTAAGATTGTCACAAACAAATATGTTTCTTCCCAAGTAACAAGCAAGATTGGAGAATTTTATTCTTTTTCGGGGGATGCACTCAAAAATATCATCTTCTAGAAGAAAGAGCAGAAATCTATATATGATATAATTATATGTTAGATAGCAGAAGTGAACGTAGATTGCAGAATGGATTTTACTAAAGAAAAAATTTGTTGACTTTGGCCTTTCTCAGTTTCCTTTTTTGACAAATGATAATCCTGTATATTTAGTGGGTACAACCTGATGTTTTGATATCAAAACATACGTTTGAAATGATAACCACAACCTCATGAACGTTTACATCACCTCATTAAGCTGTGTGTGCTGAGAAAATTTCAGATCTCTCTTAGCAAATTTCAATTACAAATGCGCTATCATTAAAAATAAATAAATAAATAAAATTATTATTCTACTCCCTTTCCCTCTTCTACTTCCTCTGCAGATTTTTATCCTAATGTAACAAATTTTATATATATCTTTTTGATCATCCTATCATGTTTCTATGTAATAAAAATATTTATGAACATTCATCTAATTTCATCTTTTTTTTTTTTTAAAGAGAGAGAAGGACAGTGAGAGAGACAGAGAAAGAGAGAAACAACTTTATTTAGTTTTTCACGTGGCCTTCGTTGCTCCAACACTTAGTTGTGTACGTGGTGCTGGGGTTCGAATCCAGGTCCTCGCACTTGCCAGGCAAATGCCGAAACCGCTGAGCCACACAGCTCCAGCCCCTAATTTCATATCTTTCAATGCAAAAAAATCTGGATTTTGTTATCCCTATACCATTGTCACCAATGTATAACCACATTATAATTTTGATAAGTAATGATCAAATATAAATATTAAAGTAGGAAATGTCTCACATTGGATGGATGACAGTCAGTGTCAGGGGGCTGCCTTAGGGTACCTCAGTTCTAGAAAATGTTACAACAGTAATTTTCTCCAAGTTGTCTGAAGCCTCAGGCATTTTTGCAACCTATTAAAATAAATAGATTCTTTCTTTGTTTCTTTTTAGAAATAAGAGAAGGGCATCTGTGAAAGAAAGGATGAGAGGAATACTGGAGGATGGCAGGCAGATCAGGGTTAGGACCACACTGATCTAGAAACAGATGCCCTTATCAGAGCCATCCCAGGCAGTATGCGGTGGAAAGACTCCCAGATGCA
>PVKS010051253.1:0-11218 GCA_004027875.1 Aplodontia rufa | reverse complement strand
TCATGAGAGAATACGAGTACTTATGAGGAAGAAGTAGGGAAGATGGCTGACCTAACAAAGCATAAGAATGAAGGACATTCAGTGCAACAGGGGCGAAAGCTCCCTAGGTAACTTGGAGGTGTAGGGAAGGGGATGGGGAGGGGGGAGGGTATACGAAGAACTCATAGGAGTCTGATGATGGGGAAGATGGGGGAACCATTCCAGAAGCCGATGTTATTCCTACACTAGATACCCAATTAACACATGCATTCTTCTGGGGGGAACTGCAATAGATGAAACCCATAGTAGCTTATCTATGTGTTAGCATTACCCCTGGTTATCAAAGTTTATACACATTGATTGCTACAGTTTTGACAATGTTTCCACCTCATCTGTATCCTGTATTGCAATATACTTCTAATAAATGTAGAAAAAAAGGAAAATCTTTCATCTGAGTGTTCAGTCTGGAGGTCACATGGTTGACAGTGTCCTGGGTTTATTTTGTTTTATTTATTTATTTATTTATTTATTTACAGAAAATGAGTAATAGAATGCCAATGTATATAAAATGTAGGATAGAACTCCTGAAAAAAAAAGGTAGTATAATTGTCCATGTCATTCATGCAGGCTTCCAACGATCCCAGGTGAATCTCTCTAATTATAACATGGAGCGTAACTGGCTGGGTTATTTATACATTTGAAAATTTGATCCTGTCCATGGACACATGATCAGACAGAGAAAAATAATAGGATTTAGAATAATAGAAAATAAGAAGATCTCCCAAAGACCTCCCAGTTCTCCTACATTGAAGAGAATAATGTGGAAAGTTGAGAAGTTGGGGCAGAGAGTAGATCCAGAATGGAGGAATCATGCCTGGACATAGGAAATCTTGAACCGTTCGCCAATGTGGTGGAGTGTTTTTAGTAATCTCTGTGAATTTGTAAGTCAAATGTGCCATTTTTAGGGTAGTGACTCTTATTTTCCAGCTTGTAACACCAGTCTTTCATGTTTGATTTTGTTTTGGAGAACCAGGGTTCTGGATGTGTTTGAGATGCGACCCCAAAGATTTGTCTCAGGGTAGATTCCATGGGATCTGGCCCTTGCTAGACAAGATGGATTGAGGAAGGCCCCCATGGACTCACAAGAAGAGAAAGCCAGGAATCCAGAAGAGTCAGAGGGAGTCACTCTCCCAGTAGGTTTTGGCTGGTGGTAGATATGATGTTCAGGAATGTGAATTGTCCTTACTGGAGCTGCTGGAGGGAAAGATGGTGGGGAGAAAGATAGAGGCAGAGAGAAAGATAAAGAGATCTGGTTGAGGTGAAGGGAAGGCACAGAAGAGCCACTTTCCATTTCTTTGTAGGAAATTATCATGACCTATTAGTATTTTTGGATCAAAGATCCCAAATTCTGCATTTGGGTTACTGAGTAATGGAGAGGTGTATCAGAGGTGACAGAAGGAAAAAAGTATTCTCCATTTACACCTTGCCACCCAGTGGCAGAGCTGGATCACCTAGGAGCAAGAGGACATCTGCAACTCCAATTAAAAAGTGAGGCTCCCTAGCATCCAGAAGTGAGAGCAAGTCTCTTCCAGGGCACCTCTGCAAGAGACCCAGAGTGTTCCCTCTCAAGTGAAATGATCAGTATGACTCGTTTGCATGTGGGAACAAAATGGAGAATGAGTCTGTGATCTGGAGGTCTGGCTGGACAGAAAGAGGGGAGAGATAAAAATGAGGCTTCCAGAAGACACCAATAAGGAGCTCAGAAAAGCTTTTTCTCCATTTACAAAGCATTAAGGCTGCAAAAATCTCACACTGGGAGGGGTTTGATTTTGGGTTGTAAACTGGCTCCCACTTAGATATAGCAATATTGGAGGGTACTCTGAATCTCAAATTTTGATGAAGGGAAAGTAAGAATGGAAAAACAAAGAGTAAGGCAGAATTAGAAGAAGGAGTATGGGAGGGAGCCTAACAGCTCAATCTTCCCTTCCAGTATTTTGGCAGCATTATGTAAGGAAGGAGTCAAAATAAAGGAAAGCGAGAAGAGCAGGGACTCAAAAGTAATACAGATTTATACAGGAAGAACTTACAGATCGGGCTCAGTGGAGTCTGGGACCCACTTGCTGCTTACATCCTGAGGTAGATCTAGAAGGAAAGAGTGGGGAGAGGGCCAAGATTTGAATTTTCTGTTTAAAATGGGACTTTTAGTAGGATGTGATTTTTCTGATAAGGGTCTGGAGTCAATAGATTCCAATAAGGGCCCAAGTCAGTAGATTTCAAAACAGTGAGAAAAGATGGTCCCTCAGATATGACTTCAGACTCTGGATGAGGTTTCAGAGGAGGCTGGCCACTCTGCTTTCAAGCATGACTGAGGTCTTTATGAACTCAGTTCAGAGGCCACAGCAGAAACTCCTGAGCATCATGTGTGGAATTTCCAGGATACTCTTGTACATTCTTTGACACAATACTCTTGAACTTACAGCTGTGCTGAGGGAGTACTCTAGGGTCCAAAGGGCCGCCACCAGGTGCACCAGCTGCTTGGTGACCTTGCTTTGGACCTGTGGGCAGTTTCCTGCATGATCCTTGGGGTAAGGCTAGGGTGTTGGCAATCCTGCCTGTTACTGGCCCAGTGTAGTGCAAGTTATTTTGGAAAGGGGTTGGTGATTCCAGCCTGCTGCAGCATGGAGTTTGTGAAGGGCATGTTGTGAGGCCTGCTAGTCCAGGCACTGGCTAGGTAGCAGTGGTTGTGGGCATGGGAGTGGGGGTTGGGTGGAGGCCAGCAGAAAGTAGGTCTGTGGGCAGGGCAGGGAGCAAGTGGGCAGAGGGCAGGGCATGGGGTGAAGTGGTGGGGAACAGGGGTGTAGAGGGCAGGGGGCAGAGGGTTGTGCTGAGGGCAGCAGAAGGCAGATTTGTGGGCATGGCACAGTGCAGGTGGGTGGAGGGCAGAGCCAGGCCTGGGTGGGCCTGCAGCATGGGCCAGGTGGCAAGCAGCTTCTGAACTGTGGTCCTTGAGCAGTTTCTAAGCTAATGTGTGAAGGCATGGACAGCTTCTTGAGCATGGGACTCATGAAGTTGCCCAGGGAAGGTGCCAAGGAGGCTGGGGAAGTTGAGGAGGACAGGGAGTTGGGGGATGTCAAAGAGGGTGGCAGGCCCAGGGCTCCCAGCTTGCTGAAGGAGGTTGCTTCTACTGGGCACTGCCTGGCCTTCACCTTACCTTGGGTCACCTTGGACTTGGGGAGCTCATCACCACAACCACCCTTGACCCAGCCAGGATGCCCTCACATCCCACCATGCCTCCCAGCCCACATACCACAGAGCACTGCCCTAGTTCAGATCTATTTGAGGTGAGGGGAACCCAGATGTGTATGGAAATAGACCCCAGTCAATGCATATATTCTTTACTTTTAAATAGAGGAGAATAGAAGGAAGAGAGAATCAACTTTATTTTTCCATTTGGCCTGTTTGTCCCACACTTAGTTGTGTGTGGTGCTGGGTTTGAATCCAGTTCCTCCAGCATGCTAGGCAAGCGCTTCACTGCTGATCTATTGCTCCAGCCCCTGGACAATGCATAAACACCTACAACAGGAAAATACATACTTATTTGTACATTAAATGTATCAGCAGTATTTATGATTTTGGGTGCTTTGGTTGAGGAAATGTGGTGAATGAGGTACAGTGTTACAATTGCCATAATCCACAGTGCTGATCATTTCCAGAATTACAAACAGGAGAAATTGCAATGTCCAACAGAGAAAGATGGATGAACAACACTTTTTCTTTAATTGGGGCTTATATACTAAAATTCAAGACTTGAGGTGTGGTTTGAATTTATATTGAAGGCCCTATTATTATGTTAACTGACTGTCCTTGGATCCCTATTATTTCTTTCCAATTTGTGACTGCCAAAACTCGATTTAATTAGAACCTGTTACTCATGATGTCATAACACCTGTGTCTCCTTTGTCTGTGTCAGACAATGGGTATAATACCTACGTAAAATTAAAATGAAGTTATAGATGAAGGAATGTCTACATAATCAATACAATTTAGTATTTTTTTTATTTTACACTTAGTAAGTTTTTTTCCCTCCAATACCAGAGTTTGTACATAGGCATGTTTTACCACTGACCTATGTCCACAATCTTTTAAATTTAGAGACAGGGTCTCACTCAGTTTTTAAGGCTGGCCTCAAACCTGCAATCCTTGTAAGTCAGCATTCTAAGTCACTGGAATTACAAGACTGTAACGCCACACTAAGTAGTGAGACACTGTTTAATATTAAGTATTATATGTTTAATAGGACACCCAAATATAAAATTTATTTGAGCCACATTTTCTTTATGTTTGAAGCTTTGCAAATAGGTTTATTTAACAAATGCTAGAGTGAATTTAATAATTATTCTGTAAAAGCACAAAAATCTAATGTGTGCCCTTTTACCTGTTTTGTATAATTTTACAACTAATTTTGGGACTTCCAAATGGGGGAATTATAGATTTTTAATATATATATATATATATATATATATATATATATATATATATATCTTTTAGATTTTTCTTCCTTGTGTATCTGGGGTTGTAATGGGAAGTCTTTTTTTCTTTCTTCTTTTTGTTCTGTGTTAGTATTTTGTCCATCCAGATCCAGTTTTTAGTTTCTCTATTGTCTGATAAATCCTGGTGAGGACCTTAAAGATGGTTACAGGACATGAAGAAGCAAAGCATATAACTTTACTGGAGTAAGCATGATAAAAGACTACAGAAATAGTTGTGTAAACAATAGAACATTATTATATTACTGCAATTTAGAAATCCAAAATGAAAATATAGCTGGTTTAATTATGCCTGAAGCTGCTCCCCTTGGTTTCTAGACATCCACCATCTTGCTTTGTCTACACAAGGATTTTCCTCTGACCACGAGCATCCCCAGGATCTCTCCTGCTGATAAAGACACCACTCAATTTGAATTAGGGCTCCAACCTTATCATCTCATATAACTTTAATGACCTCCTTGAAAACCCTATCTTTAGGGGCTGCAGTAATTGCTCAGTGATCATAGCACTTGCCTGGCATGCAAAAGCCCCTAGATTCAAATCCCAGCACCACATACACAATTAAGTACCAGAGAAGCAAAGGTCAAATGAAGAAATAAATTAAACTGATTCTCACTCTCTCCTTCTCTCTTAAAAAAGAAAGAAACAAAAACCCTGTATCCAAATCTTTTCATATTATTGCTAAGGATTTCAAGATATAAATTTTAAGGAAATACTGATAAGTCCATAAAAAAGAAAGGGTCAGGGTTATTTTATATGCAGTCATTTTTCAGAACTTGAAATGAGGATTAGGTTGCCTCAACAGATTATTTTGATACTATCTTCTGAATGTGTGCACTCATGTGTGGGTTATCATACACACATGCATATATAGGAAAAATCTAGAATGGAATTATCTGAGAGTAGTACACAGGTGAAATCAATAATCACCAAAATCAGTAATCTGTATAATGGAAATTATGAAATATTAAAATTATGAGAAATTATAAGAATGACTAACAAATTTTATAATTGTATTTTGAAGTAAAATATACAGTCCCAAGATATTTGGTATAAATATTCTAAATTTTAAATAGTGAAGTATGACTTGGCTTACCAATGTGTTCAATAAAATTACTTCTTCCTACTGTGGGAAAAAGAATACATCATTGTGGCATATGATTCAGTGATGTTCCCAAAATAAGTTTATTTTATTATTTTTTGGTCCTGGGGATTGAATCCAGGGGTGCTTTACCACTGAGCAATATCTCCAGTTATTTTAATTTTTTTAAATTTTGAGACAGGGTCTCATTAAGTTATTTAGGGCCTCACTATGTTGCTGAGGCTGACCTTAAACTTGTAATCCTTCTGTCTCCTGTCTGCCAAGTTGCTAGAATTACAGCATGCGGCACAATGTCTGGCTCCAAATATTATTATAGTAGAAGAGATGAAACATTTTTTAAAAAAGGTTAGAAGTAAGTTACTTATTAGTGTTTTATTTAAATACTTAAATGTAAAATAGAATTATATATTTTTTTAGTTTTTAGTAAGCTTCTGTGATAAGGTGGTCTTTTAAGCATAAGTATCAGAATTAACAAGTCAGGCTATTAACGATTATTGTCAAATGATATACTCACATTTAAATATTTCTACTCAATATGCTTCCTACTTTTTTGTCAATGTAAGAAGTGAAAACTAATACTAATTAAGTTTGGTCATCAATTTGGTAAAGACTAATTATGAAGTACACCAATTTATTCTCTAGGATGCTGGCAACTCAGAAAATATATAAAACATCCTTCTTTGGTTTTTAAACCTTTTCACAGACCTGTAGAAAATATAGGCAGTGTCAGAAAAAAGCAGCCATTCATAAGCTTGAAGCACAAGCCAGTGACATCTTCTGCTTTTTTTCAAACCAAACCTGATGGACAATAATTTGCACATTCACAGCAGGTGTTCCCCACGGCTTTCTGACCCAGCCATCTTTAAACATACTCAGGCACACATGAAGGTGTTCTAGACCAAGTTTCTAGGTCTCCCTCAATTTATTCAAGTTGACAGCCTAATTAACATATGTATAATGTGTGTGTGTGTGTGTGTGTGTGTGTGTGTGTGTGTGTGTATGTAAACACATGGGGATAATATTTTTTCAGAATTTTAGAATTGGCTTGAGACAGACTCGTTTTTTTTTTCTTTTTAAGAGAGAGAAAATCAACTTATTTTTTCTAGTGGTTTTTGTTAGTCCAACACTTCATTGTGTACGTGGTGCTGGAGTTTGAACTCACAACGTTGCACATGCCAATCAAGTGCCATAACCATGGAACCACCACTCCAGTCCCAAGACAGGTTTTTTTGAATCTGTAGAGAGTCTCATTATGATGCTGTTTGGGGGCTGGAGCAGGGCCTCAATGGTTACTGGCAAGTGGAAGGACCCGTGTTTGAAACCCAGCACCAAGTACACAACAGTGGCTGAGCAACAAAGGCCACATGAAAAACTAAATAAAATTGATTCTCTCTCTCTCACATATTACCTCTTTCATTAAAAAAAAGAAAGGAAAAGATACTATCTGGCTTCAAACTTGTGATCCTCTTCTCTCAAGCCCTAGAACTTTTGGGGTCACAGTCAAAAGCAATCACACCTGGTTTATCATCCAGATTTTTCTTTGTCAAACAGTGTTTATTTAACATTATTATTAGTAGTAATAGTATTATTGTTTAACATCTGGACAAATGGAAAACATGACCCTGAGTACTTGTTTCGGCTCAAGTTGGAAAAAAGACCCTATTAAATCATTCAAATATCAGTCATTAATAGCATATTCGTAACTGGTAGGTGGCTGGTAGTAGGAACTTTGAAAGCAAGACCTAGAATACTTTTTTATAGGAGGCTTCGAGGATTTTGGTGATGAACAAGTTCTTAGAAGTTTTCTAGGCTTGGTCCTCCAGAGAAGGTAAGGAAAATGAGGCTCAGAAGGACTAAGCAACTTTCCTCCAAATACCAAAACTTAAACAATAACCAGACCTAAAAGGAGAGGACAAGAATTAGACAACAGAGAAGTCACCTAGGTCTGACAGTCATCTTTGTTTTCTTCAGAAGGGCTAATCCCAAATGATCATGCTCTTCACTACTCAGATCTTCACCTAATACATGGGGTCAACTCAGTGGAACACATACATGTAGGCACTCTGGAGTTTATGTGTGTTTAAATGAATGACGGTTCCACAGGAATGTGGTCACAGGCCCTTACACTGCCATTCCCATTGATCTCTGGTGACTACTATGGCTGATGCTTCCCTTACTTGTGAATCTACCACAGCCCTCTGACTTTCCCTTTCCTGGGGATACACAAAAGTCTCTTGGATGCAAAAGCCACAAATCTCCTCTCTAACTGATTCTGATATCATCTGAAATGTTACATTATAGTTCCCCTCTCCTTCAATCCTCCTTTCCTTTGATATTTTGTGACTTAAATGTCCTTAACAGCTCTGTGATATGATTTACAACAGTAATGTTTTGAGCTGATTTTTCATCAGAAGCTTACAAGGTGATTCATAATTGTGAGGGCTCTTCTAGCTTAGATTCAGAGGTATCAGACAAAGGTTCTGTAGGAGGATCTGTGTGCTTCCTTACAAAATAAGAGCCCTGACCACTTTTTTAGAATAAAATGTAATTGGTAAGAAAGTCAAGAAATTTAGTAGGGAGCTTGAAAGACATTCAGGCAGACTTCAATGATACTAGATTAGAAGTCATTAGAACTTCTTATAACAGTTGGTAACTTTCCAGTTGTTTATAATGTACTGGCCTAAGGGTACTGAAGTTAACACTTAATTCAGAAGATATTTCCTTAGTTAAAATAATATGTAGTCATGTATCTTATACTTAATTTGAAGACATAATTTACAAAATAAAGCAAAAACTCCACAAATTTGAAATTAGAGGAATAAAACTATTTATACAACACTGTCATAAAAGCAAACACATGTTATGCATTCCCTCCTTTTTATAGTTCAATATAGTCTTATATATTGGATGTTATTGTCATTACCTATTCATGCATATATAGATACTGACATAGTTTAACAGTAAGTCAAGGCTGATCCTAGACCAGGATATACTCCCCTTCATCCATTCTCTGAACTTATGTCTCTTCTGTAATCCCACCATACTATAGACTGAAATGAACATATACATATATAATAATGGTTGACAATTCTGTTTCTCAGCCTGCTTATGTATAAGTAGGCTTCTAATGGGAGTTGAGTATTCCTCATTGTATTGATAACCCTCCTTGCTCTTCCCTCCCTTCTCCCCCACTTTCATAGGTATGGTTTCCCCAGCTTAATCAGAGGTTCAACTATGGTGAGTTTATTACTTAAACTTGGCTAACTATCATCCTGTTGCAGATTTTACACTAGCTTCTACATATGAGAGAAAACATTTGGTCCTTATGTATCTGAGCTTGAGATATTTACTCCGCATACTTTTTTCCATTTCCACACATTTGGCTGCAAAATGAATGGTATTGTTCTTTCTAATAGTGTAGTAGAAATCCATTCTGTATATACACCACAATTTTTGAATCCATTCATCCAGTGAGGGGCTTCTGGGTTGCTTCCATAGTTTAGCTATTATTAATTGAGTGCTCTAACATTGACATAGCTCTGTCTCTGTACTGTCAATTCTATCTCTTTTGATAAAATACCCAGGATTGGGGGAATGTCTGGGTTGTAAGGTAATTCCATCCCTCCTTAGGTTTTTTTTTTTATAAAGAATGTTTCTTTTTTTAAAATTTATTATTTATTAGATGATATATAGTTACAATTGAGGGGGAAACATTATCAGAATTCCAGAATAAATGAATATATGCTTAGTTATCTAGGGCTAATACCATGTCATGGATGCCCAGCTTGGGTTCCCCATGTAACTGTTTCCCCCAGAAGAATCGCTGAGATAAATGGATATCTCATCGAGGTCTGAGATCACCTTCTGAGATGATTCCCCTATATTCACATTCTCCAGTATCCTAGGAGATTTTTCTAAGCCCTCCCCCACCCTGTCACCCAGCCTACACCTCCAAGTATCCTAGGGAGTTGTCCCCTGGTTGTGAAAAGAATCATACAATTTGAAGTTATTATTAGCTTTGCCGTTTAACATACTGCTTCCCCATGTATTCTAGCCTCCACAAATGAGATAAACCATTTGGCCCTAGAGTCTCTGAAACTGGGATACTTCACTTTGCATAATGCTTTCCATTTCCTTCCATTTTATCTCAAAAGGCATAATATCATCTTCTCTAATGGCCGAGTAATATTCCATTGAGTATATATACCAAAGTTTTTGTATCCACTCATTGAGTGAGGGGCATTTGGGTTGGTTCCATAGTCTAGCTATAGTAAATTGAACTGCTATAAACATTGAGGAAGCCACATCACTATAATATGCTGATTCTAACTCTTTGGGGAAAATACCAAATAGTGGGATAGCTGGGTCATAAGGTGGTTCCATCCTTAATTTTTTAAGGATTCTCCACACTGCTTTCCAGAGTGGCTGAAACAGTTTGCAGTCCCACCAGCAGTGTAACAGTGTTCCTCTTTTTCTACAGTCCCTCCAGCATCTGTTGTTATTCGAATTTTTCATTTTTGCCACTCTAACAGGGGTGGTATCTCATTGAAGTTTTGATTTGCATTTCCCTTATAGCTAATGATTTAGAGCATTTTCTCATATACATATGGTCTTTCTGGACTTCCACTGGTGAAAAATTTCTTTTAAGATCCATAGCCCATTTATTGATTGGATTATTTGTGAGTCTGGTGTTTAGTTTCTTTAGTTTCTTGTATATTCTGGATATTAGCCCTCTGTCCGAGGTGTAGCAGGCAAAGGTTTTCTCCCATTCTGTATGTTCTCTCTTGATGCTCTTGACTAGATCTTTAGCTGTGCAAAAACTTTTTAGTTTTATTGCATCCCATTCATTTATTCTTGACTTTATTGCTTGAGCCATGGGAGTTTTGTTGAGGAAGGCGCTGCCCACTCTTATGTCTTGCAGTGTTGACCCTACTTTTTTTCTAGTAAGTTTAAAGTTATTCACTTAATATCCAGATCTTTGACCCATTTTAATTTAATTTTTGTGCAGGGTGAAATATAAGGATCCTGCTTCAGTTGTCTACACATGGTTGTCCAATTTGTCCTACACCATTTGTTGAACAGGCTATCTTTCTTCCACACTATGCTTTTGCCCCCTTTATCAAATGTCAAATAGTTAGCGATATGAGGGTTTGTCTCAGGATCTTCTATTTGGTTCCACTGTTCTTCGGTTCTGTTTTGATGCCAATACCATGCTATTTTTGCTACTACAGCTCTGTAGTATAATTTCAGGTCAGGGATTGAGATACCCCCTACTTCTTCCTTCCTGTAGAGTAATGTTTTAGCTAGTCTGAGTCTCCTGTTATTCCATATGAACTTGAGAATTGCTTTTTCGATATCTGTGAAGAATGTCATTGGTATCTTGATGGGGATTGCATTAAATCTGTATTGGGCTTTGGATAGAATGGCCATTTTTATAATATTGATTCTGCCTAACCAAGGGCATGGAATGTTTTTCCATCTACTCAGGTCTTCTGTAATTTCTTTTTTTAGTGTTTGATAGTTTCTGTTGTAAAGGTCCTTAATATTCTTAGTAAGGTTAATGCGCAAGTATTTCTTTTTTTTTTTTTTT